>BQNB010018110.1:0-68813 GCA_026074375.1 Tanacetum coccineum | reverse complement strand
TTTATGTTCGTTTTTGATCATTTGGGGTTGTTTTATTAGGTAAAAGGTATGTGTAATTACGCACATTCCAAAATCCCCCATACTAAGGTATTGTCGTGTCCTCACGCAATATTATAAATAACACTTTAGAAAACTAAGAATCTTAATCCCCCTTGATTAATTACCTCAAAAGTAGCTAAGTATTCATCTCAAGGAATTAAATAAACATTACCTCTGAAAAGCCCCGTTTTCCATTTTTAACATTTTTCCAATATTCTTTTTTATGCTTTTCATAATTTTCCATACTTCAACACTTCATAACATTGTGCTTTCATTATTATTTGATAATACTTAGGATCATGGAACAAGCAAAATAAATTCATCGTCCCCAACTTTCACTTTTCCATACTAAGCTTAAAAACAAGATCATTGTCAAATACAAGTCATGATACTAACACTACTCATAAATACTAATTGTGTGTTACTTTTTCTTACTTATTCCTACATTTGTATCTTAAGATTTTATTTTTTTCCTATACCCGAAGGCACTTTAAGACTTATTTCGATACTTATTAAATCCGAAAATAAAGCGGGACGGTTGAAGATAAAAATTAGCTTCTACCCTATCCTTGAAAACCGATGAGGTCCACATCAAGGTGACCGAAATTTGGCTTTTATTAGGCTACTTATTTATTTAACTTGATTTACGTCATATACCTAAAGGCTCTTTAAGGTACAAACAAATCATTTATTAAACATGATTCAATCATTCACGCCATATACCCTTAGGCTCTTTAAGGCATGAACAATTTAATCACTTACGCTATATACCCTTAGACTCTTTAATGCATAAGTAATCTCATGATTAATTCTACTTACACCATATACCCGAAAGCTCTTTAAGGTGTAAGTAAAGCAATTATTCATATGATATATATAGTATGCCAAATTTTGAATCCCGATGTGTACCTATTTTATTGGGCATCGTCTTCCAAGTTAGTGGAAAGTGCACACCCCTACTTTTTTCATAACTTTCCAAAACAAGATCATTGCAAATACAACTCCGATACTAACACTACTCATAAATACTAATAAGTGTATTACTTTTCCTCCCCTTAATTCCTAATTTTGTATTCAATATTATTTTTGTCATAATACCGAAGGCTCTTAAGACTTATTACGTATTTAATAAAATCCGAATTGAAAGCAGAACGGTTAAGAATAAAAATAGCTTCTACCCTATCCTTGAAAAACCGATGAGGTCCACATCAAGGTGACCGAAATTTAGATTTTATTAGGCTACTTATTTATTTAACTTGATTTACGTCATATACCCTAAGGCTCTTTAAGACATAAACCAAGTGAGATTTAATTTGCACCATATACCCTAAGGCTCTTTAAGGTACAACAAATTATTTATTAAACTGATTCAATCATTCACCTGCCATATACCCATTAGGCTCTTTATGGCATGGACAATTTTCACGATACGCCATATACCCTAGGCTCTTTAAGACATAAAATAATCTGCATGATATAAACTCTACTTACACCATATACCCAAGGCCTTTAAGGTGTAAGTAAAACAAAATATTCATATGCAATATAATATGCAAAATTCGAATCCCAATGTGTACCTATTTTATTGGCATCGTCTTCCAAGTTAGTGGAAAGTCACTAAAGATTAAGTTAAACCGGACAACCTTATTTATTAAACATTATTAATATACAAGTGAGACACTAATGGAAGAAAAAACCACAATTAATACTTATAAGCTCTAAAGAAAACCAACTATTCCACGCTTAATATCATGACTTATACTTGACTCTATCATTTCTCGTTCTTCGTAATTTAAAATCTCTAAGAAAGAGACTTGCGAATGCTTAGCTTAGCGAATTAAGATCGACACTTTTAACAAGTCACATAGACTGGCAACAATCTTAACTCTAATAAATCGAGTTCGGCATAATGGATAATAAGCATACATAAGACTAGCAACAAACTCGATTTAAATATGTTAAGGAAAAAGCTAAGGTATAAAACCGGCCGGATCAAAATTTATTTCTTGTTCTCGCCTTTATTTGTGTTACAACACTTATTTCATCACTTTATTCCAACATTTATCACTTTTTTATGCACGATTTTTTTAAAATTTTTGCTATTTTTTTTCCATAAATCACATATTTTTTGTGGAAAAACGGGTTACGTGAGAACAACGGTTGCAGGTATAATCAAATCGATAGATCCCCCCCCTCCTCATACTAGAACGAAACATTGTCCTCAATGTGGGATTGCTACCCCCATACTAAATTTAATGCATAATCCTAAATATAAAGGGGTAACTACGAAAATCTAAAGCAGTTTATTAATTATGCTAATAGATAAACGTTAGTCGATAAGATTTGAATATTGGATTTCCAAAATGAAGCTGGGGATATGAAGCTCGAGTGTATGAATGGACAAAACCATGAGCACGAGAATCTTCAAAATCTGGGACATCCTGGTCAAACTTCACAAACCACAAAACATAAAACACGAGAAAGAGGCGAGCCTCATCACAACACACTTATTCATTATTATTTTACTAACTACTACTAGGGATGAGCATGGGTTGCCACCCGCGAAGCGCTTGTTTTTGTTAACCGAGTCACGAGCCTGACTCTACCCCGAATTCTTTGGTCCATGGGGAAACATATGGAAGAGCAAATCTCCATCAGACTTTCATTCAAGATGTTTAGATAAACATTGAAGCATATGAAAGTTCCACTCCGATGAGATAATACCGGCTTATAAGAATAGAAAATATAAGCGAAGATGCCAGGTAAAAAATGGTGTCTTCATTCCCGCAGGAGAGAAGTAAAGAAGAATCCTTAGGGTAGGTGAGATACGGAAGAAAGATTCGGATGACAAAGGTGAAGGGAAAATAATGGTCATCATCAATATTTGGAGGAGTATCAATCTTACCTCCTTCTGGGTCAAAATAATTATCCTCATTACGCTCAAAAATATCGTCCATTACGGATGAAATCAAATCTCCTGAATCGGGCTCAATCTCAAAGTGAAACGAATCATACTCGGGAAGAGAAATATCAGCATGATAAGTGGTACTGCCACTTCTCGTCTCTTCCGTATAATCGCTAAAAATCTCTAATTCGGGTAAAGAATTATTCGTATAAGAGAGGGACGTGTCGGTTTCCTTAAAGAAAGAGTCACTATCCTCAACGGGGATAGAAGATGAGGAGGGGCTCCTCGATTGATAAGTCGGGTGTGATTGCATTAGACGAACTCTCAATATATAAACCAATATTGAATAGTATGCTCACACCATCCGTCAATCAAAAGGAAAATTCCTATATGAGTAAAACTTTTAGTCTGCCTCGCTCTCCTTCTCTTTCTAGAACTGCCAGATTAGCCCGCAATTGCCTCACGTTCAATACCTTTTTTCCTTCACGTGTTTCAAAAATTTCAGCATTAGTTTTGTGAATCATAGAAAGTTGAAAATAGCAAATTTCCGGAAAACTCCATGGATTAATTATATGCTCTTTCGTCCTAAACTTCGAATTAAATTGAGAATTCTTTACCTTAGCCAACAATACTCCCCTCATACTCATATCTTCATGAGGAAAAATATTGCTATTCAAAAGGGTTCGATTAGCTTTAATTAGCTTTGCCATATCTAGCAACATATCCTTATTCAATCTCCGAGGAAGTTGATGAGTGACGGAAAATTGCGGGGGTTGATATTGGTCAAAACCGGAATAAATCGGATTATAACAAAAATTAGGATCATAATTTTGGTTCATCTGTTAACATTGAAAATGACTCATGAGTCCCCCGTAGTTTAGCACAATAAGGCCACACCGAAGAATTAATTGATATATTTTTTAAAATGTCTCATGAGGGCCTCCACAACGGGTACAACAAAGATATTGTGGAGGAAAACTCGGTGAATTTTGTGGATAATAAGTTTCACTATAGTTTTGATTGTAGCACAGTTCCTGCTCATAGACAAGCAGGAACCGTGGCGAACAATCATAGCCATAGTGAGAATCGTTCCCACACATATTTCTCACACGAGTTTGATTCGTACTGGGGTTGTGGAGGGTGGGTGAAATCATTCGGAGGATTAATTGATGAATTTTCAGTTTTGCAAAATCGACAAAATCCTCACTAAGATAACAACCACACGTCTTACAAGTACACCGTTGACGAACGTACATCCCCTACGAACTGTCCTGCCACAATGAAAACTAACTTACGTTGGGTCGAGCGAGGAGGTTTTGGTGGTTGTGGAAGGATGGGTTAGGAAATTCAGGTGTTTTCTCATTTAAATGGGATCGGTTGGTTTCTAACAAACCTTCTCTTCTCGTACTTCTCCGAAACACATATTAGATACAACGAGCCGACAATTTTTTCCATTTCCTCCGCCGTTAAACGGGCCTACTGCCACACCATGAGCATATGTGAACACCAGGCAAATGTTTGAAGAATTAAATCGGATAAAAAGGTAAAGAAGAATAAGACTAAACTAACAAAGGATCATTAGAAGAATATTTATAGGATTTTTAAAATAAATACATAAAAAAATTAAAGAAAGAAAAATATTTTTGGTTAACCGATAGATCAAAAGTGTAACGTGTAGCTTCTCAAGGCAAACGCACAAATAATAGGAGGATCGGGCAAGCGCAAAGCGTTTTAAAAACCTTCTCCTTTCGGGTCGAAGTTCGTAGGATCGACCCTCCTTATACCTCTCTTATAGTTTGTTTACTAAAGGTGAGCCGATACAATTAACACACAGTTATTTTCAATATTAAAATAAAAGAAAATAAAAATAGAAGTGTAAAATATTTTTGTATATATTTTTTTTATATATATAAAATAAAACAAAAACTTTCACGGGGAAAGGATCTTCAAGGTTCGAACACGAACAATCCCGTAAAAATCGTTACACCTCTCCCCGGCAGTGGCGCCATTTTGATAATCACGTTTTTACACGTATCAAATAAACCCTCAGTTATTTACTATATATATTTATATAAAACATATACATATACGTAAGCAAAGTATCTTACAAATTATCCTTACGAAAGAATAAAAAGTAAAACCAATCGGTATCGTTCTCCTCTGCATAGGTTGAAACTAGAATTCAGAGTGTCAGGAATCGAACTTGAATGTTATCAAGAGATTTTGATTTTGATTTCTAATTCTACTAATGAAAACGTATAAAACATGTAAAAACAAGTAAAAAATAAAATCATATAAAGCACTTAAGAAATGAAGCACGAAAATGATAACAAGAAATTAAAAATGCGATATTTAAGCAAGTACATCAAATTTAAGCCCTACGAACGTAAATTTAATTCCTAAACCTCAAATGTGATAAAAGAAAATTTTATAAAAAAAGAATTTTATTTTTATGATTTTTTTAAAGTTTATAAACTAATTAAATGTACGAAAGTTACTAAACTTTAAGCTAAAAATCCTAGAAAAATTCTAAAAATTGTTTATGATGAGAAGAACGCATGAAAAATTCTAGCTTTGAAAAAGCTTAAACGAATAAGCCCAAAAAAAATCAAATAAGCACACGAAGTGCTATTTATGAAAATAAGCCAAAAAGGTGTTAAATTTATTTTGATTGCACCCTTAGACGTAAAAGTCCCAAGGGCGCAGATGGTTTTTTTGAACAAACTCGTTAAGCAGCTTAAAATAAGCACTTTTTGTAAAAGCAACTTTTTGAAAAACTGATAATTAAGCTTAGAAAGTGACGGTTTATATTTAAGAGGATTTTTGCTTTTTTAGTATTGAATATCCATCATGGTCTTATGTTTAAACTGATGCATATATTACTTAGTTTTACACTTTTATCCTTCTAATGTTTTGTGTTTATATGCAATTGTGTAAGATAAAACTAAAACTACTCTAATCATAATCAAATAATTAATCATACCGATTTAACATTTTGCACATTCATATTCAAATACAAGCAAACAATATGAAGAATCACCTTATGAATTAAGCACTATAAACCTAGCCATGACCAAACGAGGTAGACATACGAACCTCACATACACTACAAAACATGCATATTACTATATGAATCATAAACAAAGTAAACTCTAGTGCCTTGCTTAAGTTTTTTGAATCTTGCTTTTTTTACTTTTTTAGGTGTACATGTAACTATTCGGTTTCCTATTTCATGCCTGGCAACTAAGTATTGCACAAATGCCTTTATTATATGAACTGTTTTGTCTCTCAGGTATTTTTCGTCCTACATACTCTTTTGATCATCTTATACTAGCCTTTGGAGATTAAACTATATGGCTTATAACATTCCTATGGTTTTTCAAATAAGTATTTTTAAAGAAACCTATAATTAAAGGCAATTACCCGAATGAGTCAACTACAAACTAAATCCATTATGGTTTACTCTAATTATGGAACTGCAATTCACCCTTAAATTTCTTGGGCTTATATGCCCAAATGACTCCTAACAAACCTATTAGTTCTGTTTGGGTTTCCTATTCAGTAATTTCCTTGGCCAGTGGTCTCCTTTTGTGATGTAGCCTTTACAATGCTTTCAAAACATTTGATTTGATCCAAACTACACACACAAACAAGTATGTGTAATTAAGAGGCAAATACAATTATAGTATATAGTATAGTATTCCAAAAAATTAAAGAGAATTGCTTTTAACCAAAGCAATCTCTAAAACCTTCCGGGTCGTTTGTCCTCGGCGAAGCGTGAATAGAAAGTCGTCTATTTATAGCCTCTTGGTGAAGCTTCCAGACCTTGCTTGCTACCCACGCTCCTTTCAATCTCAATCGTACAATCAATCAATCATTTGATCTTCAATATGAGCCCTTGGATCAAGTATGTGCACAAACGGATTGCCAAGCTGTCATTCCTTTGATGTGACAGCTTGTGCTAGTTGTGTGAGTGATAATAGAGTAAAAACCCACTTCTCCTTGTGCTTTCTTTATAGCCTCGTGGCCTTCTAGCTTGAGTGATCCAATGAGAGCTCTTGATTTGACTTATTTCTCCCTGCCATTGTGTAAGTGAACCCTTGAATTGTCGTCCTTGACCCTTAATTAAGAAAAGCCCCTTCGTTTGATTGTGTGGTAACTTTGGAAGGGATGATGAACAGTAACAAGGCTTGGCGCCTTTTTTCTTTTTATAACTGAAAGGGGTAAAATTCGTTTTGAACTTTGGGCTAATGGCAAATATAGTCCTTGTCTTTGTTTTATAAAAGATGTAGTGTAAAAAGACTTCCAAGTTTGGCAGAAATAGTCCCTGTGGTTTTATAAAAGGGAAAATGGGCTAAGGTAATGGGCTTTTGGTTTTGGGCTTTTGGATCCGGGTAATGTTTAAGGTAAGTTTAGGCCCATTAAAGGTTTAGGGACCATTTGTGTAACATTTGAAGTTTGGAGGGACTGAAATGAAACATTTAGGGTTTGTCTTTTAGTGAGTTGACTTTGTTTGACCCAAGGTTGACTTTCTTTGACTTAAGGTTGACCACAGCTTCGACTTTTTGATCTTTCCTGGCTTTGGCTTTGCATCTTTGGCTTCTTTTGTGCTCTTCCGTTTCCCGTGTTCGTGTTTGCCCGTTTTTGACTGTTTTCTTGTGATTTTTGATATATCCATACCTGCACACACAAAACACAAAAACAAGTATATTTTTGCCATTTTTAGTCTGTTTTGGGTTTAATTGGGCTATTTTAGGTATAAACGGATATGTGTATTTTACACTTTATCAGGCTTATACCACTAAAAAGCTTATACTATAAACTATCTAAATCAGCAATTAAAAGCATTTTGAAATCCATTTAAGTTAAGAAAATGTTAATTGAAAAAGCTACTTTAACTGTTTTTGGTTTTTTAGTTTTATTTTATCAAAAGGCTAAAACTACTTATGCAGGCTTAAAAACAGATACACTAATAAGCTAATTTCTACAAAATAAGCTCAAATATACAAAGTTTAACCTATAATCTACTTGTGCACTAAGTTTTAAGACCTAAATCTAACTATTACTATCTGAATTTTAAGCTAGAAAAATGCTTTTTGACTGTTTTGAATGCTGATGCAGTTTACCAAGTTTTTAACCAAAAACAAATCCAGTTATTCAAACCTTAGGGACTGGTTTTCTATTCCATTTAAACATCAAAACAAGAGCAAAACACCAGCAATATCAACTTGAAACAAATTTCAGTACAAAATTCTATATAACTGAGTTTATGAACTCAGATTCAAACTTCATACACAAAAACCTTTTAAAACTTGATTTATCTAAACAAAAACTTCAAATCTTAATCCTATAAACTTAATTTTGATGTTTAAATTCAATCTAAAGAACCAAATGGCTCTTGACAGTACTAACTCAAGTTAGTACTGCCTTTAGCCAAACACCCCTTTAAAAAGCTTAAACTCATATTTAGCTTATAAGAATGAGAAATAAGGCTTAAAATTCAAATACCAGATGTTTATTAGCTTATTAAAGACCTTTTGAGCAAATCACAACAATCAAATAAGCTGGAATAATAAGCAAACAGATTATGCTAAAAAATTGAATTTTTAATTGTTTTATAACAAAGACTTATAAAATGAAATTTAAACTATCAACTAAGCACAATAAGCATTAAACAACTATAATAAGTAATAATAAGCTAATCTAAGCAATAATAAGCAGACAATAAGCAGGATTAAGCTAGAATGTAAAATTAAGCTATAAAATTGAAATTAGGAACTTACAAAAGCCTTTGCACAAACAAGGCTTAATAAATTGCTCCAAGAGCTGATCTACAGGTAATGAGTTTTTTGTTTCCCATATCGTTATAATTCATTATACACCTGAGAGAAATAGAGAATCCAAACACTTATGTGAGGGGCTAGTATATGTTTTATGTGCTTTTAATTATGAGGTATAGAAGGTTGTGTCGTAAACTGCTTTTAAAGAGTAGATTAAATGCCCCTAATATTGCTATTGTCTAGGTAGAAAAGCTCATTTGCTTGAGGACAAGCAAATCTCAAGTGTAGGGGTATTTGATGAGGTGTCATTTTATACACTTTTTCAGGGTCATTTAACCCCCTAAATCATGCAAATATGCCCAGATTATGTGCTTAATTGTTTGTTTTCATATTTTTAGCACTTGGATGGCTTTTGGAGGAAATACACGTGACTTGAGATTATTTGGAGAAGAAACGGACAAGACTACGACTCTACACCAAATCTCTTGAAGAAATCATCATTCAGATGGTGGATACGGCGTCGCCAACTCTTGCGACGGCGTCAGAACTTGATCAAGCCGGCGTCAGGAATATCACGACGACGTCAGAATGTAGCTGCCTCAAATGAAACCCTAGAAGCTTCATCGAAGCGACGACGTCAAGAATTTTGTGACGCCATCGCGGTCTGATCTCTATATATACAAACTCATTTTAGGGTTTTTAGTGTGTAACTTTTGGGAGACGAACCATAGTTTTAGAAGACGATTTTAGTGTAAGAGTTTATGGCATGTCATAAGCTCTAGTTTTAGGTGTTTATCAAGCTGTTTAGCTTGAGGTTAATGTGGTACTTCAGCCACATTCCATTTGTACTTAACTTTTTTGGTTTTAATATACTTTACCGGGGTAACCCATTACCCAAAAAATAGAAGACGATTTTAGCAGCCTTTGGGCTCGTTTTTAGGGTGTCAAAACCCTCTTGTAACAGCCTCAACTACATGATTTAATCAAGTGAAGTTTATTTATCCCTTATCATTTAATATGTCTATGTGTTTAGTGATTGATTCTTGTTCTTCTTCGTTATTTATCATGCAAGGCTAGATCTATTAGTGTTTACTTATGATTACATGAAACTTAGTTTGTAGATCCTTTTAATGTGGCTTCTTGTAATGGATGTGTGTGTTAGGCTTTAGAAAACTAGTCATAAGATATTAAATTGGCATAGACGTCTAGGGAAACGCGAGTGTGTAGAAAGGATACCATCGGCAACAGTCTTCATACTACCTTACCCCTAATATGGTTGATCCCTCTTAAGTGTTTTAATGCATGTAATATACTCTTAGGGGCCTTGTAATAGTCTTCATACTACCTTACTTGTGCGTTGCCTTAACGGAATATTACATAGACGGCGAGTTCGTGTAATTCGTTCATGACTTAGGAAATACTTACACAAATAATCACAAGGGTGACAAAGCAACAGGATTAGGAGAAGCAAACTAAGGAGTAGTGCATGATTAAGTAAATACGTTCGTTTACCATATAGTTATCACCAAAGTAGTTTAGATTTATTATTAGTTTAATTAGTTAAAAACCAAACCAAACCTCTCAAACCATGATATTTACCTGCTTTTATAAAAAATAAAAATACAAAAAGAATCTTCTCTCAACCCCGTAGACCTTTGTTAGATTCTGTTCGAGCCTTCCCAACCTATTCCCCTAAAGAACGATAACAACCCCCGAGTCTTGCCTATACTACACTACAACGGTTAGGTACACTGCCTAGGGAGTTGTAAAACTTCTTGTTGAAGTCCTACGACGATCGCACATCAATGGATGTTAATGGCTGAATCACATGTTAAGATGTGAGTTATGTTTGAATGATTTTTGGAAGGTTTAAGGACATTTAATTTGATTGAAACTGCTCCATGGTTTTGAACAAAAAAAGCGTATAGAGGAAGAACCCGGTGTTGAAACAGTATTTTTTGTTTTAAAAATATTGCATTGGATCATTGTACATAAGTGTTTAAATAAGGAATTTCACATCAGTGAATTATAGAGTATAGATAAATGTAATAAGGCTTAATGAGCCTAATAAATGTTACTTGTCCCATTAAGTAGGTAATTAGAGAGAATAAGTGAGGATTAGACTCTCACTATAAATACCCTCTATTTTTAGAAGGGAGGTAAGTGAAAAACACATATCTTGTAATCTCCCTTCTCATTTTCTCTCTTAATACAATTTTCACTTCTTTTACTTTTCTCACTCATTAATCCTACAAAGCTTAACCTTACTAAAGTGTGATACAATGACTTAAAGCTGACCTAAAAAAAGTTAAAACTGTTCCTTACGTTTTCCTACACATGCAACATCAACACCCACATGAACAAAACTAAGTGACAACCTAACAAAAAAACATATAAATGCCGCACACATGATCACATACCGAACTTATGACAAAACTTAAGAAAACACAACGAATCCAAGAAACACAAAGTAAATAAATCGAAATACCATACATCAACGGATCAGATTTCTACAAACAACAAACCCCTAAACGATGAGCTCTCAATCAGATATAACCCCGCTATCTGTGTTTAGAGACAAAAACCACCAATCTAACATTAAAACATCTAAAAATGATAATAGAAAACATGTGTACAACATGCAATTAACCCACCCAACCAACTGCCACATAAGCAAAGCATCCACTAAAAATATTTTAAGAGGAATGCTACATCCACAAACAATTTACAAAATAACATCCACAAAATGACTTGGCATGTTTTGTGAACCAATCATATTGCATTATAATTTCTCTTTCTTATTTCTTACCCTCCATATTTAGATGACAACTCATTGTGTGGATATTATTTTGTAAACTTTTTGTGGATGTAGCATTGCTCATATTTTAATACCTCAAGCCATCGACTCGGCTCGGCGTGGGAACAATGTTGCTCAAGTCGCGACTCCACATTGTACCCAAGCCGACCCCTCCCTCAGACTGATCCATTGGCTCGACGTTTTCGCAACAGTGTCGTTTTCAAACTTCACTTGGACAAATGTTATATAGTATAATTACAAAACATTGCATACGACAAATTTTTATATGTATATTAAATTAAATAATAAAACGAATTTGTGAATTCAGTTCATATACGACACTTATAACTAGTTTATAATTAATACATGATGTCAATTTTTTTTGTTGGAAGCAAATTTTAAAAAAATAGAGAAATTAAATGATATGTCAAAATCCTGATAAAAAAAATGCTATTTTATAAAATAATAAAATAAACACATGTCTTGTGAATGAAAAGTATCAAAGATTAAACAGAAGAAACACACACACAGAGAGACACCGACTGTGTGTTGGAGATCTGTGGGTTGAATTTCTAAAATTAGTTAAAGAAGAGCCATGAATCAGAATCCTTTTGCCGAAGAAGAAGTCAATCCATTTTCGGTAACTCTCAGATCTACTTTTTTTCTTTTAGCATTAATGTTTTTGTTGTAGATCTGATTGTTTAACTTTATGTCATGTTGTTTTGGATGACGTGTCATGTGCTAACTAACTAAATAGTAGTAAATACTACACTAGATGGATTTATGTTAGTAGGTGGAGAAGAAATGGTGATTTTGGAATTTAGTATAAATAGTTTTTTTTTGGATTTATTATGTTAGTTTGTTAATACAATAAACACATCCATATTCTTTTTTTTCCCCTTCAACATTGTTTTCTTGAAAATCTCATATCGGATTGTCATGGAATTTTGTGACCAGTATCTTTCAGCTGACAAATGATGGGCCATGCATAATTCGGTTGGGCTTATACTTTCATCTCCCGGCCAACTAGATACTACTTTGATAAGAATTTGGGGGAACCCGTTGTACCATAGAATCACCTAATACCAGGGAGGGGATTACCAAATCCTTACATCTTTTCATTTAAGAATATTGCGTTACAATATAATAGGATATTATTCACAGATAGGAAAATGTTTCTTTCTCTCTTTCTTGTGTTTTATTTGCTTCATTCACTGTAGAATAACTAACCAATACAAAACTAAATAATATTTGTCTTTGGCTCTCTAAAATATTTGCGATATTTGGCTCTGTACTCTGTTAATATTTTTGAATATCATCAATCAATAGTTGCAATATAATAGGAATTCCATGTATCCACATCCATAACATATTTTATTAAGGGAAAATTACATATATATACACATATATCCCCCCTCAATACTGTAAATAATTCATATATGCCCAATTCCATCACCTCTTGAATTATCGGTGTAAAATTGTTGCGACAATTAAATTTTGAACTAAACAAGGAATGATAATGATTTGTTGCTGTTTACCTCAGCTCTATATAAGTCTTTGACTCATTTAATCATATAGGTAAGGTTTAGATTCTAGAATTTGGTGACACCATTTTACTTATAATTTCATCACATGAATTATATAAATCCTTGTCAGTTTTGGTTGCTATACCTCAGACTCCTTTGACGATAACCAATTCAGTAATAGGTGGTTAAACTGTTTCTCATTTGGTTAATACTCATTCTTATTAGCAGAGCTACTTTTAGAGTTGGGTATTCTATTAACAATGGATACTTGATTAAACATAATTTTGGTGGACGTAGTTGTCGTAATTCAACTTAACACCAGAAATATATACGAGGAACACCCTTCCTCCTTAGAGAAGTAGAAAGGAAAGAAAGCAGAACAAAGTTCTCTTCTCCAGTCTTATAATGAGTATACAGAAAAGTAAATGAACTCCATGATACACAGTAGATGTCAAGCCTATTATAATTAAATCAAATAAAGTTTTAGGCCTCTTATAACATAATATACATAAACGTATGGACTCTGCAGTTCATAAAGAGCAAATCTTATAATATGGACATGTGAAAATATCTACGAGAGGTTAAGGCTAAAACGGTTTGGAACTTTTGGCTAACGTCCTAAAGGGGTTGGGTAAGTAGCATGATTCTTCATTTCTTCTAAATACAAAAGTTATATTGGCATCCACGCTCTATCCCGCCAGTGATGGTACAATATTTGCTAGCAAACAAAGTAGAATTTTAAGCTTCAATGAAACAAGTCAGACACCAGTAGTGGAATCTTTTGTTTAAGTGACAACTTCAGTGAAGTTCTAGGAAAAAACATTTGATTATATTTTTTCTGGGTATTTTTATTCCCCTGCACATTACCATTGTGGATTATGCGTGCTGAAAATTTGATTTCTTTCAATGTGGTATGCTTGGAGTTAAGGCCTAATGTCACTAATGAAGCAGCTGGGCCCACATATACTTTTTCATTGGAGTTTGGTGTTAAGGCCTAATCTCCTCATTTCATGTCTTGATCGCAGAATGCAGGTGCTGCTCCTGGATCAAAATCTCGTATTCCTCAGGCAGTTGCTAATACTTTTGGTTTCGGTCAAAAGCATGATGCAACCGTTGATATACCATTGGACTCAACAAAGGTAATATGGTATTCTTATCCTATATTATTTCTTTTGAAGTTTGAACTCTGTTTAGATGCTTACCTTACCTGATGGTTTCATGTTCCAGGATCCAAAGAAAAAAGCGACAGAACTTTCAAACTGGGAATCTGACTTGCAGAGACGGGAAAAGGTTGGTTTATAGTCATTCTTTATTGAGGAGATGCATTCTATCGTTGAAAGTTTCATATTACTATGCATTCTAGAATGACTTCTACCATGTTTATTACAGGATATCAAACGAAGAGAACAAGCTGTTGCTGGTGGTGAGTATTGCTGTTCAATATCAATCCTTGAACTATATATATATTTTAATTTGTAACTCTTTTGAACTTTACCCTCATTGCATGTCAAAACAGCTGTCATCCCCACAGATGATAGAAACTGGCCTCCATTTTTCCCAATAATTCATCATGATATAGCCAATGAGATACCAGTTCATGCTCAAAAGCTGCAATACTTGGCTTTCGCAAGTTGGTTAGGTATGAACCACATGTTTTAAGTTTCTGAATGTTGTTTTTAGGGGGTATCTTGACTTTTGTGATGCCAAATCCTTCTGTTTGTCTCATTTGAAAGGAAAACAATTATTTCTAGAAACAAATTTAAATCAGTTGGGAGTGAGTCATATTATAGGTTGTCTTATGTTGCTTTTGCTGATTAGTATACTTGTGTGGCGTTATCTTATATGTCTATTATTATGTATATATCTCGATTAGTGTATCTCTCCCTATCCTAATTTCTATAGGGAAGTGAATGTTACAATCAGTAAATATTGATTTTATTGGTATCAAAACTTAATCGCAGGTCTTGTTCTCTGCCTTACATTTAATGTCATAGCGGTGATTGTCTGTTGGATCAAAGGCGGCGGTAAGTTTTATGTTAAAACAAGCTTAGACTGGTATGAAATTAGGCACCGTCAAGTTCTGAGCTTTAATGCTTTCCGTATACAGGTGTCAAGATATTTTTCCTTGCAACTATTTATGCACTTCTTGGAGTACCCCTTTCCTATGTATTATGGTACAGGCCACTCTATCGTGCAATGAGGTATGTATTTTCTTTATTCATTCATTTTTGCCAACATTTGGTTATCCAATTACTTAACTTGAATGTGTTAGGGGTTGTATTCATGGAATATATTACAATTCCTAATACAATTGCTCTTCAAGTTGTCCCCTTATCACAAATTGGCCATCTACGCTTGTATTTGGATGACAAGTCGATGAAGATGACGCAGTAACATGGTTGTGAGAATTTTAGGCCAGTTATTTTTTAGAGTTTGTGTTGAGGTAAGATCAGAACAACAGTTTGACAAACGGCTTTGCTATAAAAATGTCAATGTTGGAGAGGCGTATATTCATAATCTTTCAGAGTTATTCACATTTTTTGGGGTAAAGGATTTTACCCCGGTAAATATATTACGCCAAAAACAGTTGAGTACATAGGATGTGAGTCTCACATCTCAGCCCGTTACATGGGCAAACTACATCACAAAGAAAACCACTAAACTACATTTGGCTCGAACAAATTCAAATCAACCTTCTTTGATTGCGGCCTCATCCCCACGAGTGGTTGTCGTCGGACTCACAATGAAATCATATTGTTCATATCTCTCATACTCGTGTATTTCAGCATGATCATACCGCATATTTTTTCCCTTCGCGCCTATCCGGGAGTTACACATCCCGTGCTTGTTTCCGTGTTCGTTCCAACAGCTTCCCCCTAGAAGTCCACTTAAAGTACTTGGTTGTGACTCAGTTACTAGTCTCTCCACATTCAGCCCTTGGTCTTCCATGTTCTTCATATCTAAACCATTGTCTTCCTTTTCATTTACCACCTTTTCACATGTAGGATTACTAGTGTTCGAATCACATTCATCATTCATATCAGCCATGGTGCTCAAAACATCAAAAGTATTTGAGACTTTAGTATTCATGCAACCCTTTGCACGTGTATGAGCATTTGTAGTAGAATTCTTCTTAAAAGGGTTCAGATACCAACTTTGAAAACCTCTCGATGCTTGACGAGGAGCTTTGACAGATTTTAAGACGTTCACAATGATCTTCTTTGGAAATTGCTCAATACAATGGCGAAACGTCTTGCACGTTGGACACCTAGGAGGTTTGCATTCATATTCAACCTGAATGGTACAAAGAGTAACCCCTTTACCATCCAATCTAGGAACCGCAATGACCAGTCTCCTTCATGGAACATCAGCCGTGAAGGCTACAAGTGGAACATCATGGAATTTAACCCAAACTGGAATGGTGGTCAAGTCACCCTTGTATAGATTCGAACTAGGAGTCCATTATCTCAGAATAATAGGGATGTTTTGGATCATCTATGGCCCATTTTCTAACATCTCTTCTATACCACGTTCAGAAGAGAACTTGAAGAATCCCTTAAAATTCATCATAGCCTTTTGAAATCCATATTTGCTCCAAACATTCTTAACATAGTTCTCTACCACCAGGAATGCAACCAGTTTACCAAGGAAATACCAATAAACCGTATTACCCAACCTCTCGCTCACCTCCCTAACCGATGCCAAGGGGAGTGATATCAGCTCCCTTCACAGAAGGCACGCCAAGGGTACAAAAGTTCACCTTTTGTGTGTCAGATCGGCCTTGAGCAATCGAGCATAGGATTGAGACCCCATACTAAAAGTAGTTGTGCAATCAGCCATGTTTACCCCCTCATCACCACTATCATTTGACCCCACATCAGCCCTACTCTTAAACACACCCCAAACAGATTCAAGACTTGGGAAATCAGCAAGATTGATGCAGTTTTTGCTGACATCAATCATGACCTCCCTAGTATGCTCATCCAAACATGACACTGTCTTCTCTCAAAGTTTAAAACTAGTATATAAACTATAAAGTAACTTGAATAAAGTTTTGTGGTCATTTGAACTAGTACTACATTATTACATGACTTTGCTTGAATGATAACTGGAAGTTGGTCACTAAGCTTTTTGTGTTTCTTGATTTGCAGGACTGACAGTGCTTTGAAATTTGGTTGGTTTTTCTTGTTTTACTTGGTAAGTTGTTGCTGACTAACCATCCAAAAAATAACTTAACTTCTAATTATATCTCCCCTGTAATTTTAATCCATTGTTATTTTGCAGCTTCATCTTGGCTTCTGTATATTTGCTTCTATCGCTCCTCCAATAGTCTTTCATGGGAAGTCATTGACGTAAGTTCTGTTTCATGAATTCATACAGGGGTCACTGTTTCTTGACCTGTTACCCAAATTCACCCAACCCCGGCCATTTGCCACCTGTGTATTCTAGTATTTTACCATAATTAATATATGTGCGTATTCTTAGTGACCTATTCTAATTGTAGTCTACTTCTCTTTAATCACCAGGGGTATCCTAGCTGCGATTGACGTCTTTTCTGACCATGCTTTAGCGGGGGTAAGTTCTAATCCGTTCATGTATTGTGATTATATGACTGATAATAAACAAGGAGAAAAACCTCAAGCACTTGATAAGTATTTATAATATAATTACTTATGCTTACCAGTTATAAAAGAACTCGATATCCAAAAGTCACTCTTACATTAGGTTTCCAGGATAATATATGTGTGCATCTCATTGACAAGTAATACATGTAACAAATTGCTTTGAGATTGTTATGATGTGGGATTACGACATTATATTTGGAGAGAATGGTGGTCATCGATTTTTAAACTTTGCACATAAAATCAGTCTGACTAACACAAATTGTTGCACCACTCTCCTCTCTTACACCTTTTGTGTGTGGAAAATTGCAATGATTTTGTAAAATTTGGTTACTTGCATATACAATGCAAATTTAACCTTATCAAACATATGACAATCTATGTTAGCATAACAATTTTACTTAGAAAGAGACATACAACATTAACACCACAAGTATTCTACCACCAGATTAAATATCTGCAACTACATGAGTTTCTGGCTCGTGATGCAGCTTGTTTAACTAGTGTACTTGAGCTGAAAATCAAAGTTTACTCTCTTATGAAATAAAGGAAGAAATAATGAGTTCGTTTACTCAGATATGTTTACGATTTCTAACAAATTTGAATGTACAGAAAAACAACCTGCTTACTACTTATAGTAAATTCTCACCTTACGCAATGTGCTTGTTTTTTTAGCAATTAACAAATTTAAATTCTCACCTTATGCAATAATATGTGTTCGTTTACTCATATTTTATTTTCGAGAACCATGGCTTTCTTACGCAATGAGTTCTTTCGCTTTCTCTTAGCCGGAGGTCTACCCGAAGCAGTCTCCTTACCCGCGGGTTTCCCAAGGGTAGGGGTATGATATGTCTACGTTTCACCTCCCCCATACCCTACCCTGGCGGGATTGGGTATCGTTGTTGTTTATTTTCGAGAAAATTCTAACTAAAGGGTAATGTACTATAAGCTAATGTATAGTTGGGGGCTTATACTTTTGTCCAATTAAAATATGGTAATTAACCTTTCAAAATCTTAGAAAAGGGTAAATAACTTTTTAGAATGTTTCAAAATCTTCAACTGCAGCCCTTTGATGTTTCTGCTCCTTCTGTTTGTTGGCTGCTCATGTGTCTAGCATATGGTGTAGGGTCTAGTTTGTGTTAGTCAGTCTTTGTGTGGTGCTGCTACATACACATATCTCATGTGTGTTGTAGCTCGGTGAGAGATTCATTTATGTGTGCTCTCTTATTTAGTTTTTTTTTGTTTTTTGGTGAGGCTGGATGTTTTGCTGTTGTCTGTGCGCCTCTTGGGTATGTCCATAGGTAGTGTCTTTGCTGTTGTTGTGTTCCTGTTTTTTTTGTTATAAAAGTTTGCCTTTCAAAAAAAAAAAAAGAATGTTTAAAAAGGCAATTTCAGCATAACTACGTTACCCTTCTTGCCATTCACTTCTACAAGAGTGACACCTTAAAACATTTCTGGAGGTTCATTGGGCAAAAGTGAGGTACATGCGCCAAGTAAACATCGGTCTTACCCTTCTATGCCATTCATTACTCTTATGCAATTTACCCTTTTTGTTGATTCAAGCCATTTTCTTCTATGAACCTTCAGAAATCATCTCAACAGTTTTAAGGTCTTTTGCCTAACATTGGCACATATACAATAGAAGAATAAAATCTTTTGCCTTTGACCTTACAGAAAAAAGTTAACTGCCGAAAGTGAGAATTGACATAATATAGGAGGTTGTTATGTGCGTTTAACCCTTCTCACCCATTCTTTTCCAGATTTTGCACGTTTCGTGACTCAGCATGACCACTGACCGTGAACGTCTTAGTTTTCCTTATTATTAATTAGTTTTCTTTATAGTATTATCTTAGGGACCAAGACAAGTCTAGGGTATCTTTTATTATAATAGGGTATTAGAGTTGTAATTGAGATTATATTGAATGAATATGAAGTATTGATTTGTTAATCAATTGGGGAGTCTGTTTATCTCACTAATATAAACCATTTGTTTTGGGGGGGGGGGGGGGGGGGGGGGGGGGGGGGTCGGTTTATCCCATTAACATAAACAATCTATCTTGTTTATTTTCTTCTCTTTATTCTATTACCGATCCGGTTTGTATCATCAACACAAATAACCACAACCATTTTTCATTCTTGCAGATCTTCTATCTGGTTGGATTTGGATTATTTTGCTTAGAATCACTTCTAAGCTTCTGGGTACTTCAGGTTAGAGATCCTTTTCAGCTATTCTTGTCTCATTTGGTGTTGAATTTATGCTAATGTTTTTCCATTATCTTTGTTTAATACAGAAAGTTTACATGTATTTCCGTGGGAACAAGTGACGCGTATGAGTTGGTTTTGTACGTATCTATGAAGCCTAGTAGGTAAGTATCTGCATTGGTTGCGGCTTGACTTGTTGTGAGAGTTTTGCTTTATTGAAAATACTTTCATCTTATATGTATATTTGATTATAGGAACATGAAAATAAACATTTATACTCTCGACTGTATTTTGTTTTATAGGTTCCTTATTCGTCGTTTGTTTGTTCTCTATGCCTCATATGATTGCTTATTTGATTTTTCCTCGATACATTTTTGCGGGTTGTAGGATATCACATCTGCAAAACTAGACTTCTATATAAGCTATTTTGTTAGCAGGTTGTTAGTATATCACCTTCCAAAAGAAATTTTGCCCGCAACAGCATTATTTCAATGAACAAGACGTATTCAGTGATAGAATATATCTAGTATGCCTTTCTGAAATAGTATAATGTATTTGAAGGCCAAACAGTTTATTAAACCAGTTTCACTTTTTAGAATCTACTAGACGCGTACCCGTGCATAGCACCGGGAATTCCTAGCGGCAGATAATTAACGATATGCGATATTGTGGTAACCATTTCGTATAACGATATGCGATATTGCTGTAAAATAACATTGTAAATTATCTAAAAAATTTCATACATTGACATGTACGATTCTTTTCAATCGTATGTATTAGCAAAATGACTAAGATATCACTAAACTTTTAGTAAAAATTACATACATAGATGATATATGTTTTTTGATATACAATTTTCAATAATTTATGTGCATAACCAAACCAAAATTTGACATATATTAAACAAAATTTTAAATGGCCAAAATTTTAATAGTAAAGAAAAAAAAGTTTGTATCTTATGTTCCAAATAAAAATACGATTATAATATCTAATAGTATGTACCAACATTTTTATGTGTTAATTAAGTTAAAGCCAACAAAAATAACCACTAATCAACAAATAATTCAAACTTATTTGGCCCATTGTGATTTCAAGATAAAAGAAATTTTCGTCAGCCCATTGGAAATCTATTGAACCGAGCAACCCCAATTACAACATAATCCCCTAATAGTAGCTAGTATATAACACACCATTCCCTAAATTTACTCATTCACTAAATTAACCCTAATCACAAAAAACGCCTCCTTCACCCCTATTCTCTCTGTACCGCAACCAACAACAAAAAAGATTACAACTTTTCATCTTCATATCACACCAACAAATCTGACCATTTCTTTTCTATTGAAAGCCGAACACAAAAGAATTGTCATCTTTTTGAGTCGTTCACATCCGTCGCACGTAATCCAAGAAGACCACATAAGTTTTGGCTTCAAGGTCTTGTAGAGCAAGATCTCATCTACGCGAGTTCTTTGCTATTCGTTTCTTGTGTCTCATATAATCAAAACAAAGATTGAATATAACATGTTTGTTATGATTCATTCTTTATATTCTAAAAAAATAAGAGAACTTGTACTTCTCATCGATCTATGATGAATTTTTTTCGTGTGTTTGATTTTATAAAGGTTTTGAAGTTAATTGTGCAACACGAAGCGAAAGAAATCTGAGATCTTTTATGTATTAAACCATTTAAAGCCCAGAAATCTGGTTGATGTTTGAAAGATGAGAATAGTTGTTTGTTCTTGCAGTGATGGAGATTGTTTAGGAAAGTTGGGTTTGTTTGATTGGATTGTAGTTTTGGTTGATGTGCATAGTATGTTAGTTGTGGGTTTAACACTGAGTATGTCTTCTTCTTCTACATAGCTGAAAGCACCAAAAGAGGTTGTCGTGACGGATTGTGTCGACAAAGAAGGAACTCAAGAAAGTGGTACCGGTGGATGGGATGGCGGCGGAGGAGTAGGGAAGAGTTTTGAAAAATATCATGTTGGCGGAGGATTTGTGTCGACAGTGAATGAAGCGGCAAGGTAGTTTAAATTTAGAGAGAGTTGAAGATGATGTGTTTTGGATTCGAATAGTATTATTGTGTTGTGTAATGTTTTTATGTTGTCTTTTATACTAAGTATGTTTTTGACTGTTAGAAGAATGATTAATTGGCCTTACATATAAGGCTGTTACAAATAACGATATAAAGACAATAAAATTTTTAATTGTAACTTATAATATGAGTAGAAAATATAAAGACATTTAAGTTCTGGCAAAATTTTGTCATAGCAAAATAGACTTCCAAGAAAGATGCTAATTTGTGTTTTCCAAGATTCCAATGCATTAAATTTTAACATTCCTAAATTAGTTGATTTTTTAACTTTCAAAGAACCTAAATTCCTTTATAAGTGAGATATAGATAGATCTGGCAGAACAGCAAGTATATGCCTGAAACAACCGTCCCGTACGAAGTACTTGTTCAAAGTGTTTAGTAGATTCGATGGATTCAATTGAATATTGTCTATGTTCTAAAATGGCCTCCATCTACTTGGATGTATAATAAAACATTCTCAGAGTCGTCAACATTTAATCACAGTTTGATTTTAATTTATTTCCATAATAGTTAGCCCAACTTGTGTGCATATTGAGGGTGAGGCAACTGGTAAGGCGTATCCAGTCTGATCCGTATTTTAACAGCAAATGATGGTTTCTATCAAACTAATACAGAATGACGCACCACCAAGGCTATAGAGGTGATATACGTCGAAACATTCTTTTATGGTTATAAATGCTTGAATATGTTCACAGTTGCAATTAATGTCTAATTGTATGCAAAATCTAAACGAAAACTACTTTTGCACCTTCAAGTGAAGTGCTCTTTTTATTATCACCCAGAACCAAGACATGTAGTAAACAAGCAACAATTTACAACTAAAGACATAAGCAAAAAGGAAAGACCGGATAAATACAACTTGAGCATGGAGGGGTTTTTTATCAAAATCCAAATCCGCAACTTGCGGTTATACTAAGAAAAAAAATAGAAACCCCGCACTGCCATCGCATTTTGAGGGGGGCTGGTTTCAGTTTTTGCGGTATTATTTGACGATTTTTGCAGGCTATGCGGTTTTTAACCGCCCCACACCGTCACTTATTACATATAATAAAGTTGGGTTTAGAAGTTTTTTCGGTTTATAATAATGCAAATATTTAATGTAACCACACACCTTACTTATGACATATAAAATTAAGGTTCGACACTCGCGCGCTGCCGCGGAGCGCGGTTGACTATTATTCAACTGGATTCCTAACACCAAGTAATTATTGTCATCTGGACTCACCGTGCAACGAACGGATAGCCTTAAAGACTATTTTCGTAAATATTTTCAAATATATATTAAACTTCAACATTTATTATAAAATCGTACGCATGTCAGAAGCGTTGCAATATTATGGTTGTTTTGTTCACAGTTCGACGATCTTTTCAATGACATTTTTTATCGAATAAATCGATAGAAATGCACTCCAGATTCGATAAATAAAGTTTGTTATTTAAAAAAAGTCGTTGATAGGTTAAAGTTCAAGGGCGGGTTAGTAACGTCTAGCATACTTCAGGGTGCGTTTTGTAAATTATTTGGTTAAAATATATATATTAAACTTCAATTTTTTTTATAAAATCGTACGTATAACATTGTAATATTCGGCGTGTTTCATTCGCAATTCGACAATCTTTTCAGTGACATTTTTTTTTCTGAATGAATCGATAGATATGCGGTCCATATTTGATGAATAAAGTTTGTTATATATAAAAAAAGTCGTAAATATGTTAAAGTTCATGGTGCGTTTTGAAAATCATTTATATATAAAATATATATATATATATATATATATATATATATATATATATATATATATTAAACTTCGACAATTTTTATAAAATCGTATGTCAGAAGTATTGCAATATTGAACTCGTTTTGTTCGCAATTCGACGATATTTTCAGTGACATTTTTTTTCCTAATGAATAAATAGATATGCGTTGTATTTGATAAATAAATTTTGTTATATAAAAAGTGGTAAATAGGTTAAAGTTTAGAGGGCGTTTTGAAAATATATAAAAAAAATTTACCTCGATAGTCGGGCAATGGAGAATATCTTATTCAAAAACTTGCTACAGTTTCTGATGTTTAATTATAGTTATATAATATTGATGATAATATGCACTAGAAGCCTTATAACACGCATTTATTTTTTTATTTTTTTTGAACGACGGATTTTATTGAAACAAAAAGACTAGCAAGAAGCTAGAAATTACAAAGTAACAAGATGCGGGTTTTTAAGCCAATCTACCCAATAAAAGGACTTTTGACATCTATGATTACACAAATGAAGGATTGGGTGTTTACTCTCAAATTTAAGCGCATTGTCGCTAAGGGACAAAGCCGAACAAACTGCTCTTGTTACGGAAATTTCCAAATGTAACACCACAAGACTCATAACAACGCCATTCGAACAACTTTAATGTTTTGAATGAAGAAGGTCACTCATAACATTATAACCATTCATCATAAGAGGAAACCATCACGACATCAATCTCCCACCAAAACAAAACCTTACGAAATATCTCTCTAGATATAGGGCAAGTAAAGAAAATATGGCTAGATGATTCCACATTCTTTTCGCATAAAGGACATAGAATCGACTCAATATCCATGCCTCTTTTAGAGATGTTCAACCGGTGTAGGTTAAGTATTTTTTTTTGGGGGGTCCAACTTAACTTTTCCAAGCTGTAGTGAATATTGACTTTAATAGGCACAGGCTTTTATCCACGGGTTTTGGAAGAGGACAATGGTAAGAGTTTGCGTCTAGGAGATTCCTAACCGAGAGACTACCTAAACTCGCCACAACCTTTCAATGACCATTCTCCATGCTATCCTTCGAATCGAAAAGAGTATTTCCCTCCATATCTTCACGAGCTGAAATTTATTGAGTCTTCAGCTCCAGCTTTGGAGCTCTACGAACGAACCACAGAAGGATCATCATGAGATTAACTTTGCAAGCACTGCAATATTTTTTTGAGTCCCATGATACATCTGAGAAAGTCAGATTGGAAAGTGTTGTCGCCCCTCCATTTGTCCTCCCAGACCGAATGTCTACCCGTTTTGCCCATCTTTCTGTGAATGAAAATCCATCAATTCAGTCCCTCTTGCCTCTAATATGTTGAACCTCCTTGAGATATCAAACCATAAGGACGGTGGTACTTTATCTGAACATGTTTACTCAATCTTTCGTTTCTCCATGTATTCCGCTTTATTAATTTTGGTCCATAAGCTGCTTGTTGTGAGCAGAAACGCCAAAACCCATTTGAAATAAAAGGACTTATTAAGAGCGTAGAAACTCGAAACTCCAAGACCTCCTTTTCTTTAGAAGCCAAAACTTTATTCCATTTAACCCATATTGGCTTCTTTCGTTACTGTCGATACATTAAAGTAATGACATTAATGGATTCTCCATATTGAGAAGAACCTTCGGCTAGACTTTGACTAAGGACATATGGTATAGTGAGTGGAACGAACCTAGGAAGATTTCAGAGAGTTAGCTTCCCCGATGATAAGGTCTTCAACTTCCATATAGATAAACGAGTTAAAATATTATTGACAAGCAGCTCCACGATTGAATCGAGACATAAGGAACCAAATTTGGGAACCTAAATCGTGAGAAAGAACTTGAAGACATTGCACAAATCCAATTTTCTTTGCTGCTGATCCACCTTGTCGCTAGAAACGATATCCCCTTGAGTTATACTTTTGAGAATGTTTATCGTAACCCGAAAATAAGCGTGATAAAAACAGTCCAACACTACGAAGAATTAGTTTCAATATTAGTCTTTCGCTCCAATGACCTGAATTACCGACGCATCCGCATAGAAAAGATAAGAAAACTTGAAGAGGTTGAACCAACCTAAATACCTCTAAATAAGCCTGCTGGTCCACCACTCTTTGCATCGTGATATGTAGACTCTTCATGATAAAAAGAAACAAGAAAGGCTGAAGAGAGGATCACTTGCTTTTAGGCCTCTATGGGATAAACTGAATCCTTACTAGGACTGTTCCATTCACTATAACCGAACCTTTGGAAGATGAAGTAAGCAATTTTGGATCAACCAACACTTCTCACCAAATTCGAACATTTTTTAAAAGTCATCAAGTAATCCCAACGGTCCGAATCTTGTCTTTTCGAATGTCAATACCTAACTATCTCGTATGCTTCTGTTTCAATCTTACCATTGAAATAACTCATTTAAACTGAAATGGACCATCTAGACTCTGTCGTTTCGCCTAAAAGCTGATTGAAACATTGGATATTAAGTCTTCCAAAACAAACCACAAAAGGTTTGCAAAAATCTTGGCAATACATATTGTATAAACTTCCATATTAGTGATAGGTCTGAAATCTTTCATTCATTTTTGCCTTTGAGTCTTGGGATTTAGAGTGATAAACGATGAGTTGCTTCCTTTAGGATAATTATGCACATGTTTGAAGGAAGTATAACACCGACTTTTACAACGTCATCTTTCCATGAAAAGTCAATATCGACGATTAGAAGCTCAAATGAATATTCCTTCAGGTCCAGAGCGTTGTTTCAACCCTCAATCCCAAACCGCTTTCTGATCTCCTCTCGAGTTGCCTCAAGTTCAAAACTATTTGTTCCCAATATGTTTCGAGCTCAATTTATTCGGGAAATCCAAAATCGATTATAAGACGATAATCTGGAGGCTTATTAAAACGACTAGCAAATAAGAGAGCAATCTCATCTTTTAACAATTCTCCCTAGAAAAAGGAAGAATTCGATCATCTACCTTCCACCAAGATACAGAATTGCAAGTTGGTTTCGTTTTATTTAGAACCCCGTGATAATACTTCGAAATTTTCGTCTCCTTCTTATCGCTCCATTTGATCTTCGCTTTTGAGCCAACTCCATAGTGTCTAATTTGCACAAAGTCCTGAATGATTTAAAGGATGCAATTGCGTTTAGAAATAAGAAGTAAGTTGCTCATTCCCCACTGTCCAGTCGCAAATCAATTTTTGGACAGCTCTTCTTGTAAGCGTTTTGGCTTATGGGACTTTTTGAGTTTCTTAGTTAGGCTTTTACCCACATACGAATCTTCTCTTTGAGATACTTCATTTTTTTCATAAACATTGATATGGCATTCGAATCGGTCACCTGAGCATCATTCCATGTTTGTTTCACAAAAGTATCGAACCCTTCCAATTCAAACCAATAATGGAAAAAACGAAACGGAGAAGGACCGTAATCATGATGGGACTCACGCATTAAAATAGGCCTATGATCGGATAAGTAACGGTCCAAAGTAATAGATGAAATGTTAGGACATGAATTTAGTAAACCTTCAGAAATAAGGAAGCGGTCGAGTTTGCTCATCTTCGATCCTGATTTATGACACCATGTGAATTTGCAACCGTCTAGAGGGACCTCCTCCAATCCAGCGGATGAAATAAACAAGTTGAAAGCATCAGCACCATGAGCATTAAAAATAGACCCGTGTCTTTCATCTTGTGTACGCACTTCATTAAAATCACCCATTATGATTACATCGCCGTTCCAGCTTTTGAGAACTAGAATCAAGTAGTCCCATAGCATCTTCTTTTCACGTAACTCTTGAGGAGCATGTAACAGATATACTGATTAAATTCTTACATTAGGGCCCAGCCCTGGGAATAATCACAAAGTAATCTGAGATCGTTGAGTTGAGCTTACGAAACAATCTAGGATCCCAAATACAAAGAATACCTCCCGAATTTCCAACGGACGGACTATGAACAAATTCGAATCCAAAGTTACCCCATATAGTTTGATATTGAAAAGCTCAATATCCTCCATTATAGTTTTCTTGTAAGGACACAATATTCACCTTGTGTTTTTCACATAATCCCTGGACCCATTCTTTTTTAGCCTTTGAGCAACGGCCTTGAATGTTCAAGACAAAAAAATTCATCGATTACCAATCATTCGCTCCCTTGAGAATTAATAGATGTCGCCATTGTTGGTTATGCATCCTTCCATTATTGTAACCATTGTTTGTCCCACTTTATTAATTCCCTCCATTGAGTTGAAGGATTGATTCCTCAGAAGTGAATGTCACATTTATTAAAGTGACATGAGGCTTGTAGGATTTTCTCGTTCTTCATTCTGTACTAAGCTATTAAGGTGGTGAGTCTATCTTCGGGTACTGTTTCCTTGCTCACGCTTGAACCTTTATGACAGAGTCTATCGCCTTCCTTATCCAACACTTTTGAAGATTTTTTTTATGCATCCACACCAGTTTCTGGAGTAAAGACCGGGGGTATTTCAAGGTATCATCAGATTCGGTGATGTCACTAGTAGGCACTCTTTTGTTTCTTATCTAGTATATCATAGATATTGAAAGGTGCTTTGATCGAGTTTCCTTCTGTACACTATGAAACCTTCTTTCACCTCAAGGAAGCTTGTCTTTCTCAAAGATTGTTTCGCACCTCTTCAAGATCTCTCTCTCCTTCCACATTTGGAGTAAATACGTAATCTCTATTTTCATCAATATGAACCTTCGTTATCAGCTATCAATCTGACTTGCTTTCTTGATCAATATTGTACTTCTTCAAAAAATCAGGCATCAACCAGTAACTTCTTTAGCCCGTATCCAAAATGTTTTACCTTGGATAATGACTTTAAACGATTCATAAATGTTCTCAACTAAAGTCGTTTTGATACAAACTCTTTTACTATGAAGGTAACCATCTTCCTGTTCATCAAAATCTAGCAATTCTCCCCACTTAGAAGTAATACGAAAGAAGGTGTTTTTGGACATGCTTTATGTGGTATACCCTCGTATCAGTCCCACGTAACTCTTTCATCAACGATGAAAGAATTGGTGCTTGAAGTAACTGGAGAAACCTTTCGAACCAATGCCCACCATTTGACCTAAAACGTCTCTTTTGCACCTTCTGAAGTGAATATCATATCATCACCCAAAAACTCCCAGATAGATTTGAGTTTGAAATTAACACCAAAACCTTATTGCTATTACCACGTTCAAATTTGTTAAAGAAGTGAAGTCCTTGACTTTACCCCAACAAAGCTAAAGAATAATCCGTCTTATTAGCATACGTTTCATCAAGCACAATCACCAGTGAATCCTCCTTCTTATCGAAACGATGAGGTCCAGCTTTATCGACATGTGCATATAAAGATTTAGAGCTTCACATTCTCCACTCTCTTATAAAATCTTAGGAGCACTTTGATCCCCTTATATTGTGACGATTGCGAGTTATTTTTATTCAACGGGGGTCTTTGAAATCTCGCAATATTAGCGTGTAGCTTTAAAACGCCCAATCCCAAATAGTACAAAGATTGTTACCAACGATCATCATCAAAGATCTTAATAAAAGCGAAACTAAAGCCAAACCTTTTACCAGCTTTGGACCTCCTATCAGGAATAAAAGCATCAACCACAGTTTCATATTGTTTACATACCGTCCATAGCTCCTTAGCAGAAAACTTATCCGGAAAATTCGTGACAAAAATAGATGAAGAAAGTTTAGCTAACTCATCTTCCTTTGATCGATACATCCCCATAGCAGATCAGAACAAACAGCGGAGTTATAAAAGCAAATCTCGAACAGAAAGATTAGGGTTTTAAAAATAGGGTTTAAAAGAAAAGATTAAAAAAAGGATCAAAAATCGATGAAAAATTAAGGCTTGGGAAATCAATTAGGGTTTGGGAAGGTGAAAAAATTGAAAAACGATTGATTTAGAACAACAACCTTAAACAAATCATGATCCAAATTGAAAAACAATTGATTTAGATCCAAAAAGATGAAAAAATTGAGATGGATTTGATTCATAAAATTAATTTGATTGGGCACTTCATAAGATCTATTGACGAAATAAACGACGGTGTCAACATATATGTTTTGTAGCAAAGAAACATTGCATATAAGTTTAATGAATGTGCCGTTTCGGTTTCAAAATAATCAACGTGCGGTGCGGTGCAAATTTTGTGGTTCAGTTTTACTGGTAAAACCGCAACCGCACCGCATTTTGTGGGTTTTTCTTTTTTCTTAAAACCGATTCACCGGTTTTTGCCGTGGTGCGGTTTTTCGATTTTGCATATTGCGGTGTGATTTCTGCTCACCCCTACTATATAGAGGTGATGCTGTCCTAAACTTGGAGTCACTTTTTGGGATCAAACAGGAGGGCATTGAGTTGATACCCATCCGGCTTCCTAATAATGTGTTTTTTCTTTCTCGAAAGGCAATATTCCTAATAATGTAACCGTGGATACTTTTCAAACTATAGATTAAAGTGCATTTGAAATGCTTTGGCACGTATTATTCTGAAGCTACATATGAAGTATACATATTAAAAACCATTTCTGTGTAGGCACAATCACAATGAAGAGATTTAAGTGCGTTTCATTGACGTATTCTGTATAGCCCATGCTAAAACAAATGGTATGCAATTAAAACTCAAAACTATAGGTGTTTTTAGTAAGGTTTATCAATACATGAACAATATATTAAAATTTCCTGTGAAATGGCAGATGCTTTAGTCTTTCTACATTCATCTTTATGTTTTAGTTATATCGAATTTAGCATACATACGCACGTAAGTAGAATGGAACCTATCACATAACGTTTATGGAGCAACGTTAACCAAAGTCAAAAGGAAATACGCTAACTACTTGTACCTAAGTAAACGATTATATGGCATAAATTAAAGAAACAAATAGCTACATGTTTCTGTGTCTTTTTTTTGGTAAAGGGAGGAACTGGTATTCAAGATTGGTGAGGAGCAAATGCATAGAAGGATGATCAAGGTTTGATATGGGTGGCAAATAAGGACCCAAAGCTCTACTCCACACAAACTACCCTCATCCTCAATCAACCTATACCATGCTGACACATGGCATGACTAATATCCAAACTGCAACAAATAACCACCAAGCTATTCCATGCCTATTGTTATCACAAAAGCCATCACCTCATCTTGATTACCCAATGTTTTATTTTTCAAAAAATATGATGTGACTACAAATGCCCTCAAACTTATAAAGGACATCCCCAACTATGACCACTCTCTTTTTCCACCTTAAGATTAACTTATATTATGTTACAAGAATCGCAATTAAGAGGTTGTACCTTATGTAAACTCTCTGCAATTTGTACAATCCTTCTTTCATTTTGTATCTCACAAACACTATCACTTGGAAGAAAATGACCAAAAAACCATTTCCAGTGACACATTAAAAAGCTATTATCTCATTCCCTCTCTCTCTCTTAAACTTCACAAAGTTTAGAGAAAAAATGGCAGTGTCCACTGTATACACAGTCCAATCTCTTAACTCAACATGCTCAATCTCAACACCAACAAAAAACCCAACTTAGGAATTCAGCAAAAGACAAGTGTGTTTTGCTATGCTTGGTAAAAAGACCCTTGGGCAGAGTGAGAGGGGGTTTTATGTTGTAGATGTGCAGGGGGCCCTATCGTACGTTGGACTTGCTCGAGAGACTCAGGGTTGTGGGAAGAGTACCTTCATGAGAAGGTTGACGAGTGTGTTTGGAGGTGCAGCAGAGCCACCAAAGGGAGGCAATCCTGATTCAAACACGCTTATAAGTGATACAACAACTGTTATATGTTTAGATGATTACCATTCATTGGATAGAACCGGAAGGAAAGTGGAAGGTGTGACAGCACTTGATCCAAGAGCCAATAACTTTGATCTTATGTATGAACAAGATTAAGGCTCTTAGGATGGTTTGCTGTGAGAAGCTATCTTATAACCACGTTTAGTGGTCTTTTGGGACCCTCCAGAGCCTCATCAAGCCACCTAAGATCCTTGTCATTGAAGGTTTGCACCCAATGTAAGTCAAATTCTGTTCATAACTTAAAACTTTAGTCTTATAGAACCTCTGATCTTATACTCCAATCTAGAAATGGCGCCCGTTTATGGTTAAATTGTGTCGTGATTTAATCTCTAAATGGTCAAAGAGAAACAAAAATCTAAACGGGACATGAGTCAAATAAGTTGAACGATTAAATGGGTTAAAATTGTCACCCAGGTCGACCTGGCCCGATTCAACCTATATAAATTTCTTTCACCCAATTTGACCCGTTCCCACTTGCCTACTTGTCATGTTGCTATATGATTAATACAACTTCAAATAGAAAAGGCACATCAAAGGGTTTCCCCGGTAAAATATATTACACCAAAAAAACATTGAAGTACAAAGGACGTAGGTGAGGTTGGATTATCTAATTTTATTTTTGCAATATTAAATATCATTTTCGGAAAGCACATGCATACACTCTCTCGGACTAGTAACATGTTCAAATTTGAATGTATAAATGAAAAAGCAACTCATAGAATTTCACATTTGTAAATAAAAGTTACCCTTTCAAGTAAAATAAGATCTTTATAGAATGCAAGAAAAACTTTTATATCTAGAAATGTTGCACCAAGATGATATAAAGACATATGAATTTATATGAAGTTATGACTGAATATAAGTAGTAGAAAAAAGGAACATACAATTCAATGGACATTGTTCACACTGGTTGTGTCATGATAAAATCCTTGTTTTTATACCTTTATTATTTTACCTCATTTTTTCTAAGAGTTGACTAAAGACACTTCTTAATAAGATATTGATGTGACAGAAAGTGTTAGACTAATCAACAAGGTTAAGGGTAATCTTTGTGACTTAAAATCAAAGGTTTGAGGCACACAAACGTCTCAAAATGCATGAGACCATCTCTAAAAGGCTTTTACTGGTTCGTTCATGGGTATACATTGTTATGCCTAGGCATTGGTTATTTAACTTTGGCTTGCAATATATGTAGGTACGATCAGAGAGTAAGAGACCTTTTGGACTTCAGTATCTACTTGGACATCAGCAACGATGTTAAATTTGCCTGGAAAATTCAGGTATTTTCAGATCCTTAACTATGTGCTATATTAAAAATTTTGGATACTCAGATCCTTCATATCCTACTTGGAGAGTTGTAGGTGGCACTTTCGACCCATTTGGTTACACATGGGTCTAGTGGGTTATGTTTTATTTCAAAGGGGTCACATACATCATGAGGGAATGGAAATAATTATAGATGATTAGAAATTTTTGGCTATGTTCCATGTAGTAACTCCAAAGTATAAAATGCCATAACAAATAACACAGACTACATCAGGACTTTTGCTAACAGTACCTATAAATTGCAGAGGGACATGGCAGAGAGAGGACACAGTCTTGAAAGTATCAAAGCTAGTATTGAGGCAAGAAAGCCAGATTTTGATGCCTATATTGGTAAACACTATGACCTTAAACTTTTAATCATGTTATCTATGTTCCTAACTCCAGTAAATATTGCACTCAGTCAGTTGTGTTTTACTGAACATAGATAGCATATATACATATACATAAAAAACTTGTATATAGGTGTTAAATTACCTTTTCTCAGAACTCGATTCTGAACCATTAAACTTGACCTTCATGATGCAGACCCACAAAAGCAATACGCAGATGCGGTTATAGAAGTATTGCCTACACAGCTGATTCCAGATGACAATGAGGGAAAGGTTTTGAGAGTGAAGCTCATAATGAAAGAGGGAGTGAAATACTTCAGCCCTGTTTACTTGTTTGATGAAGGTTCCACCATCTCATGGATCCCATGCGGGAGAAAGCTCACTTGCTCTTACCCCGGAATCAAATTCGCTTATGGCCCTGATTCTTACTACGACCATGAGGTAACTTCATATAATCTTCAATTAGAGGTGGAAATTTTGACCCATTCACGTGTGAGTGGGTCAGTTTGGATTGTGTTTTTATCGCTAACGGATTAAGGAATAAAGCAAGTAGCTAAAAGAAATGGGTCATCTGGTAGAAAGTCTTCGAAAGTGTAGGCTTAATCCGTTAATGCATAAAACCTTCTAAATCCTTTTATTTCAGAACTTAGATTATTGTTCAAATAATGAAGTTATTGGAAGCATAGCTGACAACCCAACCCAGCATGTTTCGATACATACTACCTGTCTAGACCTGTTAAATTAACACCTCTATGACACTCCAAAGTACACAGTCTGCTCATTTCAGCATCTCTATCTCTTATTATAACATGCACCAGTGTAAGCACAGTAGGTAACTGGGTTTTCTTTTTACCTTCCAGGTCTCAGTCTTGGAGTGGATGGGCAATTCGGATTTAGTTGGACGAGCTCATCATATGTCGAGATCCACATTTGAGCAAATCTCCACAAAAATTATATGAGACAATTACCCAACCAAATGTTGAAGCATGCCGATTCCCTGGTAGCAGAACGGAACTGGTCTTTTCAAACTATTGTTGGTTTGAACTATCCGAGACCTCTATTGAAAAATCACAGCAGCAAGCCCTCAGCTCCATTGGAAGCTACAAAGGCTTCTTAAAAGTAAAAAAGAAAGAAGTGGTTTAACATGGATAAAAAAAAGTCCCTTGATTTTTATTTCCTCTACGACCTCTTTTTTTCATGTAAAGTTCTGAGTGTTAGGCTTTACAACGAGTCTCATGAGAGTTACACTACACTCCCATATGTATTTAATTACGTTCGTCTATCCATGAAGATCTGTAATATAGGGAATCAAATTCTTAAATGAAACCTTGAGAAGATACAACAAGCACCTATATTATTATCAATTCTATCTGCATAGTCTTAATAAATATGTACAGACAGAGTTTTATACACCTATACAAGACTCGACTGTCTAATAAGTTCTCACGGGAGTGATATTGTTTGCCACTAAACCAAGGATCTTCCTCATTTTAGTCAACAAATTATGATGCATAAAGTTTAGCAATAATCATAAGCTTTTTAGGGATAGAACATAATATATAAATAAGTACCAGAATGAAGCCTTAGCAATAGTCATAAGGTTATTCCAAGTACCTTCAAGATCAGACATTTCACAACTTCATTTGATTAGCAACAACTAAAAACTTGTCCAAAACTTTTACTTTCATTTTGTATTACGAACTTATAAACTTTTGAACCATAGACCATAATTACATAACAGCAAAAGAGGACATATTAATGAGAGTCTGGAAATATATCTAAAACTAGTTTGACCCCAACATCTAAGCAAGCTTGTAAGCAGCAGATACAAAGTTATTTACTTAATTGTGACGAAGTTATTAGTACCAAGTTTGGCCCAATGTGACTTGAGGTCAACTGGATGGGAAAGATTGTGACCTAGAGTTGCAAGCTTGCAAAGTAGCTTGTGGTAAGCACTAAGCCTCATTTTCCTTCCACCGACACGCGAGCCAGGCCTGGATGGACTCATTGGAAGAGGGAAAACAGACATTCCGGAGCTGCAACAAGAAGATCGCCATCCCATCGTCCCATTTTTGTGGCACTGTCTAGCAACACCAGTGCAAGAACATACAGGTGGAGGAACCTTGGAAAAGTCAAATTTGGATTGATCAAAAACAAGGTTATGATTCTTTCTCTCAGCATGTGGTCCCAGCACGGTTTTTTTCTTGGATTTTTTAGATTTGTTTTTGGTAGGCCCTCCTTTGTCAGGTTGAGTAGATGGAGCAACAGAACGGATGGGGACAGCTACTGTATAAGTTACATGAGAGGAGCTTGTCGCGGATGAATATTGTGCAAAAGACTGTCCAACACCAGCATTGCTTTCAGACATTATTTAATTAAGGCCTCTTGAAAATCTGATTACTACAAGTAATAATGTTAGCTATGTAATAGAATAATCAATCATCCAATAAAGGTATTTAAATCATGATGATGATGATGATGATATTGCAATTAGAGATTAATAAAGAAATTCAGGATAAAATTAATATGTAGAAATAAATTAAAATGATAGTGGATTATGATTCCTACAATTGAATTGAATTCAAGAGATACAAACTTACACGGTCAGCAGCTTCCCCAATCCAATCGGTGAGTGGATGGATGGAACAACCAGTAATATTTTAGGGTGAACGCTCAACATGATTTCTCAAATTTACCTATTATAAAAGCCAAACTAGTCATTACGTTCTTAAGGCGTGACTTAAGGCGGAGGCGTGACTTAAGGCGAAACAAAATATGAAAATATTTATAAATTTATATATGAGAAAAGTTCCTTATAGAACAATTTCTTCTCAAAGAACAAACCGGTGGATCTCCACCTTTTATTTTAATCTGATCTAATGGTGTAGATATTTTTTTATTTTATTATTAATATTTAGATAGGGGTATTTTCGTAATTTCATCTCTATCTTATACACTCGATACAAACACACATATCATTCATTTCTCTCAACCTACACACACTTACACACACAGTCACCACCCATCCCTAAATCACTTCCAGATCTAACCTTAATCGGTATTCATCAAAATTGATGGTTGAAAATGGACGTACGAGACGAAATGAGTTTATCTAAAGATGATCCGTCGCCCAAATCATCTTCGTTGCGTGTTTCCGATCAAAATAAGCATCGGAATAAGCTAATAGGTATACATTTCTTTTATTCTTTGTTTATTTTGTTTATTTTGGTTCTTATTTAAGAGTTTTTAGTTTTTGTTTTTTGATTATTTTATATTTCAATTTGTGAATGCTTATTTGTTGATTATTTTGTTTCTTATTTTAGATTCAATCAATAGATGTTGCTTATTTGCTTATTTTGGTGCTTATTTAGGTTTTTTAATTTTTGTTTCTTATTTTCTTTTATTATCAGTTTGTTGTTGATTATTTGTTAATGATTTCGTTGAATAATTAGTGCTTAAGCAAATAGATGTTATCTTTTCATGAGCTTTTTGCTTGTTTTTTGCTTATTTAGGTTTAGCTTGTGATTCGTTTGCTTATTTGTTGCTTATTTAGGTTTTTTTATGTTTAGCTTTTAGTGATGAATCACATGTGATTCGTTTTGTGTTATGTTGCTTATTTAGTAGCTTTTTGCTTATTTGCTTATTTATTAGCTGTTTAGTGATTTTTTTATTTATTTTGTGTTTTGTGTTAGGTGTTAAGGATAAGCCTCAGGTTGGTAGTCTCTCTCCTAGGAAGTGGCGTACAAGGGATATGATTGTTGCTGCTAAACATGGCGATAAAGTGCTTAATGTGCAGCCGGTGTCTGAATTCAATCCTACAACTGGTATACAAGTTTTGAAACCGTTGGTTAAGGATAAACCGTTGGTTGTGGAGAAACCGGAAAAGGTTAAGGATAAGGCTTTGGTTAAGAAACCCGCTGATGTTGTAGAGAAACCGGAAAAGGTTAAGGATAAGGCGACGGTTAAGAAACCGGCTGATGTTGTGGAGAAACCGGTTACTGTTGTAGTTAAGGATAAGGCGACGGTTAAGAATCCCACGCTGTTTGGCAACGATGTAAAAACCGTCTAATGTTGTGGATAAATCCAGCTGTACTCGGTTAATGAAAAGGATAAGGATAAGTTGCAGGTTCTGATTGTTAAGGAAAATGAGTTGTGCTTATGATGTTGGTTTGAGAAGGTGTTTCAAATGATAAGAGACTTATCGGATTTGTTAGTAACAAGAGAATGCGTCGGACTGAGCTTCCAAGTTAATGCGGCCGCTGATGTGGCTGATAAGGAGTCTAGATGAAGAGAATAATAAGGATAAGGAGTCGGATGTGGGCTGATAAGGATTGGAGTTATAGGATAAGTTTGGTGCAAATGAAGTTGTTGTCAGATGTTGTTAGTAAAGATAAGAGAAGCGTGACTTGAAGCTTCCAAAGGTAAATGCGCTGGCTGTTATGGCTGATAAGTCGCTTGTTGAGAAGTCGGTGGTCAAGCCCGCTGTCAAGCCCGCTGTCAAGCCTGCTGTCAAGCGCGCTATCAAGGCCGCTCTCAAGCCTGCTGTCAAGGGTAATAAGAGTAAAAAGTTGAAGAGTAAGTCTGGTACATGAAGAAAAAATTAAGATTGCTTCTAATTACTTTATGTCTTTCGTCTGTTAGAATGAAAAGGAATTGTAGGCGTCTGTCTTAAAAAACTTAAATAAGTTAAACAAGAAGAGACTCAGATGATAGTGTGACCGGACAGAAGATGGAAAATAAAAGAAAAATGAGAAAAAGAGTTTTGACGGCCGATAGTGAAGTGGCACATGAAGAGTATCTTAAGCATTTCCAACTCATCGTGCCAGGAGCGGTCCCATAATGAGCTAAGCTCCCTTTTTGCTTGACTGCTATTGAGAGTATCACAGCAAGTTGAAATGGTGGTAGCTTTTTGTCTCTGAAATAGGTTTACAATTCGTTTCACACCTTGCCATTGAAGTAATAACCATCAAGTTGGAGGTTTTTGTGTTGCAAACTTTAAATACCGACAACTTACAAAGTTGTTTTTTTTTTGGATTTTGGTTGATTCTCCAATTCATGTCACTCTACCTCTTTGAGAAAAATCCTAAGATGTTTTGGTATCATCCCCCCTGTGGGGTGGGTAATTATATTTTTTCCTCTTTCTTCTTTAAGATGTTCGTTAGAGAGCGAGAGGGACCGGGGAGGAGGAGTGTGGGAGACACGTGAGATTATGTTTGGACGTAGGGGGGGGGTTTCGTCGTTGGTTGGATCTGGTTAGATTTTCCTCTTGGAAGATGTTTGGGTAGCTCCTCCGGATAATTCAGCTGTTATCTTTGCGAGGCTCAACGGATCGCGTGCTGATTATGTTGATTGGACTTTGTATTGGGCGTGTCTTATTGGGGAATAAAACATATAGGCATCACAAAAGTTGACTTTTTTTTTTCAATGTCAACTTTCTAACTTTGTTCACTAATACAACTGGTAGAGTTTCCGGTTTGAAAGGAGAAATCTGTTTGGATTTGGTCCGATGCTTGCATGAAGTTTCTGATATTTCTAAGATTGACTGAAGTGAGTTGGATAACATCATAGTTTGCTTGGAAGATAGTGAAATCCCAAAAAAACGAACTGTGCAATATCTTGGACCCATTTCTATCCCATTTAAGTTTTAATTATTTTTTTAAATTTTCATGATTATTGTCTTTACACTTTATTTTTCAGCTTTTGTATTTGATTCTACAAAATTCGATGGTATTTCCTATTGTTCGAAACTCGACCAGCTATCATAGCTTGGACATTCACTTTGATGACAAAGAGAAAATTTTTATCAGAACTAAAAGAACATTTGTTGGGGCTTCTAGAACTCTCATGATGATCAACTTGTGGTGGTGTTCTATGTTAACTACAGAGAAAGAGGTTTAGTGTTTTTTTTTCATTCTGTTGCTATTTAATCACATTAGAATCACATGTGATTCTATGAAGAATCACATGTGATTTATAAGTAATCCATATGAGAAGCTATTTTTAAGTTTCTTACTTAATACAATCTGATTAACTGCAGAATTTGATTAAAAAAGCTGAAGAAAAGCTTTCTATTATTTGTTCTGAAAGAGTTTTTTTGGAAGGGTGTCCGTATACGCTAGTGAAAAAGTATCTGTGAATAGAAAGTTTTTTGAAAATACATCAAAAGTTAATGCATGAAGTGTTTAAAAATCCAATTGAGTTTGTAACACGAAATATTTAGAGAATGTGAATGGTGATAATGATACTGGGAATGTTGAAGATGTTAACTGGAATGGTGATGATATACCTGGAATGTGAGATGATGTTGGGGTGATTACGTTGCTAATTAGGAAAGACTATGATAATGTGGATGGGAATGATTCATCTGTTACTGACAAGGAGGTACATGTTGAGGATGATGGAAATCGTGTGGTGTATGGAAATCGTGATGTCATGGATATAAGGAGGTTCAAAGAAGCAGGTTGAGTCAACGGAAAAACAATCAGTTGATCCTACTGATCCTACTGGAAAAGAAAATGTTTTTGAGGAAGAAAATGACATCACGTGTACCCCCGAGTCATACACTCAGTGGTTAGATGCAAATGCCGATTTTGTTTTAGAGGTGATTGACTGTGTAGTTGATGAAACTTAAATGTAATACACAACACGATTTATCTGTATTTTTTTTTCTTCTAAAATTTCTTTCTTTTTTTAATTAAATCTTGTTATTTTTTTCAGGGTGATGCACTTGATGCCATTAATTTAGATATTGTGAGAATGGAAGAGTCAGATGCAGTCCCGGTTACTCCTGAGAGATTAGCAACTCGTGTTTCAAAGTTAAGTCCTAGTCCTGAAAAACGAAGGGTTAAACCATCGTCGTACCTATTATCTCCCTATATGAAACCAGACGACAAAGGTTCAACCAAAAATACTATGATTGGAGTTTATCGTACGTAATAATTTGTTTTCCAATGAGGGGCGACAAGATGTAAGTTTATAATTTGATATATGTGATTCTTTTTTAATCACATGTGATTCTGTGTGAATCACATGTGATTCTGTGATAATCATATCTGATTATGTTCTGAATCACATGTGATTTTGTTTGAATCACATGTGATTTTGTTTGAATCACATGTGATTAGGTTTTGAATCACATGTGATTCTGTTAGTTGTTAGTACTAACTATTTTTTATTTTTTGGTATAGTGAACATGTTTTTGAAACATCATCTGGGCTGGAAAAAGTTTTCGGAATTCTTTAATATGGAAAACATTAGCACTGGTTTAAGGATTGACCGCTAATGTGGTCGAGCTGTTGAGTGAAGTTCTTTAAAAATAGAAGAGCATTTAGACAGGCTGGATCTCTATCTAAGACATATTTTACCCAGATGTTTAATTGTAAGTGTCTTTAATTTATTTATTTTACTATATAATTATTTTTTTATAATGATTATTTTATGTATGTGATTATATATAGACACTTTCTATGTTTGATGGGACCTATGCTACTGATGAAGAGAGATGGGAAAACTTTTCAGGCACAAAATACGGCTCAGTTTAAGGATTAATGTTAAAGCTTGGCTCGCAATGGCATTGAATTGGTAAAATTTGCTTTTTTTATTATACTTATATCCATTGTTTTTATATTTTTTCATCATTTTAATTATGTTTTTTATTTTTTTTTAAATCGTGCCTTTTTTTCCAATTTGCTTGTTTGACCATTTTTATGTGGTCGTGTTCAGCTTAACTAAGACAACATCAATAACGATTCTAGATAACAGTGACTCTGGAGCAACATATGATTCAAAGTATAAACAAGCAGTGATCTTCTGTAAGTATATAACTTTTATGTGAATTAATACCCATGATCATATTGTGATTGCCCCTGATCCACATTGATTGCCCCGTGAATCACATGTGATGGCCCCGGATCACATGTGAAATTACCAAATTGAAATGTTTCCCATATTTAAATGTTTTATTTATTTTATTTTTTTCTATTTTTGTTGTAGAAAAAGCAATTTACTCGCATCTAAGTTGTATGGACAACCAAAGACATTCAAAAACAAAGATTGAAGGCAAAAATCCTTAAGATGAAGTGGAAGACCAAGACAAATTTCAGAGACTGCGGTATCTTTACTATGCTTCATATGGAATCTTACAGTGGTCAAACTGCTTCAACTTGGGATTGTGGGCTTGTTTCTGAGTCGAAGTTGCAGTGTGACATGCTGAGGCGATTGAGATTCAAGTTCGCTACAAAGATTCTGTTACACGAGATTAATGTGCATGCCCCAAAGATGCTTGAATTAGCTAAAGAGTTTGATAAGCTTGATTCTCGTGAAAAGTTGTCCATAGTGGTTGAAGCTGCTAAGAATAGGGGTGAACGTGAACGCAGTTAAGTATCCTGTAGAAGAATGTCTTTTTGTGAAGCTGAATATCTTTTGTGAAGTTGTTTAAAACCACCAGTTCATTTCGGTAGTACAGTGATATTTTATTATGTACTTCAAACACATCCATATGTGAACCTTGTGTTTTGGATTGTAGTTCAGCTATCTATCTATACATGTTAGATTAGAAGCTAATTCGATGGTAGAACAATTCTAGTTTTTATGGCATTAGTAATATCAGTTTTAGTGTCTTTGGAATCTATGTTTTTTTTTCAAGTATGTCTGGATGTCTGTATGAATCACATGTGATTATAAAAAAATTACAAGGGATATTGAAAAGGAATCACATGTGATTTTAAAAGATTCATATATACAAAACATTTGCAATTGCAATCTATAATATTTAATTGCTTTTTTTTCAAGTATTCTGGATTCCTTATGAACGCATGAGAATTGCAAAAGAATTACAAGATATTGGATAAGGAATCACATTGATTAAGTAAATAACAAACCAGTTTAATTATTAGCTAAGAAACTTTAACTAAATGTCAGAATAATCAAGTAAAAAAAAATTACGCAACAAAAAAATGTTCAATATCAATAATTGGTTGTCAGCTTTCTCGTTTTCCCTTGCCGTTTGGATTCTTTGGACAAGTTATTTTGGTATGCTCGTTTGTCTTCTCCTGACAGTATCCACAAACCTTCATTGCTTTTTGCACTTAACTTTAATTGCTTTCTCTCACTTTTCAAACGTCACCATTTTTTAAATGTTCTCCTTTTGTTTACAGCCTTTGATGGATTTTTAACAATCAACTTGATTTTGGTTTTGATATGGAAAAAATACCACCAATCACATCTCCTGTATTTCTTGAAGCGGGATTCGGCATATCAGCTTTCACTTCATCCAAGAGTATTTTTAATTTTTCTACATAAGTGCCCATCCTTCTTTCATCTTTGCTCAACAAGAATAAAGAATCGTCTACCAAAAAATTTGCCTCATTTGTAAGTCTTTCAATTGTTAATTTTTTTCCCCATATCTGTTTCTTTGTCTTCTCAGGTCAGGTGGTATTATGTCCCTTGTCCAGCGCCTCAAAATGTATTGCTTTGGAATAACATTAATATCACGATTCTTGAACACACAGAATATGTGTCGACATAGAAACCCGTATCGGAGAAAATGTCTACAAGAACATACGACTGAACCATCTTCTATAATTCGTAGTACCTTTTTAAAAAATACAAGAAATAAGAATTTTTATAGAATGACATGAGATTAAAAACTAGGCATGTGAATCATGTAATTTATCTTAAAAATACTTGTTATTTCAACACAAATCACATATGATTTAAAAATAATCACATATTATTCTAAAGGAATCACATGTGATTCTAGAGGAATCACATGGGATTCTAGAGGAATCACATGGGATTTTCAACAAAATCAGTACTATAGTTAATCACATGAGGTTAGCTTATATAAATAGATGATCCATAATAGAATCATATGAGATTAACTAAAATCACGTGATTCAGTTTGAATCTCATGTGATTCAGTTTAAATCTCATGTGATTCAGTATAAATCTCATGTGATTCTGTTATGAAATCTCATGTGATTCAGTTTGAATCTCATGAGATTCGGTCTGAATAAAATATAAAGACTTACCTTAAAGTCTCTCGCTGTTTCTGCCACAGTTCCAGATTTCTTCTCTTGTTCTTTTCCCTTTTTGGTATTAAGTGCTGTATTATTCTTTGGATTCTTGTCTCTAATAATGACAGTTTCACAACCTTCATTTATTTTTAAATCTTGTATCGTACAAGTCCAACAACCTTGGATTATTTCCGTTTGAACAAGCAAAAATATCGTCCTAGTATATACTCGTGCTGCATGAAGTTCAATTGGCAACTTTGTTTCACATTTTGGAGCTGCTTCAATTGTTTTGAAGTCTAATGCCTCTTGTCTATACCTTTGCCTTTCCATTGCTGATTCATATGACATCATGAAACTAACAAGCGTTGCCCCAGGGCTTGTGAAACTTTTTGAAGAACTATTTTTTCACGTTCAGACCTTGAAGTGGTCCCCTCATCAATCAAATAATGGAGAGTCAACAAAATAAGCTCGTAATCCAAATTTCTCGAATATTAAAAACATCATTGTCAATCCCTTTCGTGATTTTCAACCAAAATCTTTTCAATCAATTTTTCCCTATTCAGATGTTTTTTTTATAGTTCATATTTTTCTTCAAACTTCAATGGTTCAATGAACATATTCCAAACGATCTTATCAAAACGTTCTTTGAAATCTGTTTCATTGTATATTTGCTTACAAATCTGTTTCGGATAAATTATAGTAATTAGTTTAATCACAAGAGATACAAAGATGAATCACAAGAGATACTATAAGGTAAGTCTTTATATGTTTGTAATAACCTTTTACATGAATCACATGAGATTTGTTGAAAATCTCATGTGACTCCTTTATATTCACATTTGATTCCTTTTCAATCTCATGTGATTCCGTTTAAATCATATGTGATTCTTCTGTACTCACAAGTAATAGATATGATTCAAAAAGAATCACATGAGATTCTAAAGGAATCACATGTGATTCTGTTTGAACCACAAGTGATTCTGTTTGAATCACAAGTATTTGTTAAAAAATTATGTGAATAAAAATACCTTTGATGGAATTTTTTGCATAATATGCCACATGCAAAGTCTGTGTTTGGATTTAGTAAAAACGGCTTCGATAGCTCTTTTCATGGCTCCATCTTGATCTGTCACAATCATCAGTTGTTCTTTAATCAAGCGGACATGAATGCGGTTGCAGCCACGTGTATGATTTTGTATCTCATGTAAAGCATTCCGGACACAAGTGTGACACCACTTGTCCGGTGATTATCGATGCCAATTAATGTAACAAACTCATTGGGTTTATACCTATAAAAAATGATTAATATTCATGAATGTGCGACTAATTTTATCCCTAAATACTTGTGATTCATTGCGAATCTCATGTGATTATGTTTGAATCTCATGTGATTCAGTTTGAATCTCATGTGATTCCGTTTGAATGTCATGAGATTCAGATCAAATCTCATGTGATTCTGTTTGAATCTCATGTGATTCAGTTTGAATCTCATGTGATTCCGTTTGAATCTCATGTGATTCTGTGTGAATCATATCTATTACTTGTGAGTACATAAGAATCACATGTGATTCATCGTTAATCCCATGTGATTCTGTTTGAATCACATGTGTTTTTACTAAAATAAGAGTAATTATATATGATAAAAGTGAACCACTTACTTGTTGTTGTTGAAGGTTGCATCAAAAGATACTATGTCTCCAAACTCCTTGTAATTGCATTTGGCAACTTCATCAGCCCAAAACATCGAGACTAACTCACTATTTTCTACCCTATACTGAAAGGTGAAGTTCGGCACATACGTTTTTCTGTTTTCCATTTTGTTTATGAGCATTTGTGCGTCACTTTCACCTATGAAAACATTCACATCCCTCTGATGATTCTTAAAATCATCAGTCGTCCCATGTACATATTCATAGCCTCCCTTCATGCTACTTAACAAATTGTGTGCACGTGTTGCACCAATTTTATTAGTTGCAGCTTTCACAACAAACATTTTTTCTGCTTGAGTCATCTTTCTTTGTTTCTTTGTAAAATGTTTGTACTCTTTTGGTATCAGCATGTGATTTGTGATTTGGGTAAAATTGATCTAACCTTGTATCTTCCAGAACCAATATCTAAAACTAATTTAAACGAGCTTTGCATCCTGTTACTTGAGTTTGTTTTATTACTTTTTTTCTCACTATATTCAGGATCAAGAGTGTCGACATTTATACTTTGGAACACCTTTTCTATACACATGATGTACTTAATGTTTTCACACTCTGATTGTTAGCCTTTGACCTGATTTCTTAACTCAAAACCTCCCATTTCAGCTATTTCGAATACATGTCAATAGCTTCATCTACTGTATCATACCCAGGATCCCCTCAACTGTATAACGATTCCTTCTACATGAAGGTTTCCCAATAATACAATCCACCAGTCGTTACTATTGCTCTATAAAGTTGCTCGTTGTGTTTTCATACAATCTGTATATAAAAAAATTAATCACACAAATAAATTAAACATGTAACAGCTGAATCACATGCAATAACTAAAAAAAGAAAAAAAATTACATGTGATTTATCATGAATCTCATGTGATTCATAAAGAATCACAAGGGATTCTGTTTGAATCACATGTAGGATTCCATAATGTAGCATAGTAAAAACACCACAATCTCTAAAATTTGCTTTAGTCTTCCACTTAAGCTTAGGGATCTGTGAATCACAATGTGAATACATTACAAAGTCAACATGAGATACTTAAATGAAAATCATGGTTCAATTTTATCTATGCTTTTTACTTACACAAACATAAATACACAAAATCACAAGTCATTTTTAACTGTTGTACTATGTGGTTATTTTCCAACACAGAACAAATCTGAAAACAAAGTCCATGAGATTCATAACAAAAAAAATTTAGCGCAAAATTACATGTTATTTTACCTGTAACTTCTTCTATAACAGCATTTGGATTTGCAAATTCTTGTAAAACATCTTCTGTATCTGATTCGAGTTCATTATCCTTTTCAAAAACCTGTTTGTTCAGATCCATGTTTTCAACAGCTTCCATAAAATATTTAACAGATTTTCATTCATGTCAATATTCCTTTTGTTTCCAATCCATGTTTCATCATGTTTAGATCCGGCGATTTAGATGATGGAGATGACCGGTGTTGGTTGTATATGTTTTCCGGCGAGGTTTGTATATGATGAAGATGAAGCAGTGTGTCTTTGTTAGGAGATGAAGAATTGGTGTTTCCGACTATTTTATAATGGAGAAGAACAATGGTGGTTTCCGGTGAGAGATGTTGTTATGTTTCCGACGGAATCAAGTGGTAGTTTTATTGATTATCCGGTGTGTTTTATTTGAGAGAGAGAAAGTTAAAAATTAAATGAGGGGTATTTGTGAATTATATATCATGTTAAGAATTGATATTAACCATTGGATTGAGATGAGATCAATGGCCAAGATCTTCTTTTTTGTTCTTTGATTGGTATGTGTTTTTCATGGATCTCATCTCATTTATATATTTATATCATATTACAAATGTATTGAGTTTACAAAAAAAGTGTCATACATAATGAATAAAGTCAAGAAACTATCTTTGCATGTAATCTTTTTTATTTCTATATAAAAATACGATTTTTGTCGAAATTGAATTAAAAAAGCCTTCACGCATCACGTTTTATCGCGTCTTATCACGTTTTTCACTCCTCATCTCACGTCAAGCCTTAAGCCCAAGCCTTGGTCTATTGCGTGGCGTGGAGGTCACGCCTCGCGCCTTTGCGCGGCCTTTGTGAGGCCTTTGCGCGCTTTTTAGAACCATGATTTTTAGGTGTCAATTTTTTTTCTTTTTCTTTTCCATGTATCACTAAATTACACCCGGTAATGCACATAATATAACATTCAGATGCAGAATTAGTGGTAAATGGCAAAAAAATATAGTGTACAAATCACTTCCTATATTTTAACAAACTAAATCTAATTTATTAAATATAGCAAGGTTGGATTAGGTGGTTGTCAGTTATCACCCTTGCCTCTGGATACAAAGGTTAAAGGTTCAATCCCCACTCCTTGCAAATTCGAAGGTCTTTTTTTTACCTTTGTTAGAACCGAAAGTAGCCTCTCTGCCTTAGGTTGGGGTATGGTTGTCTACATCTCAACCCCCCTCATACACCGTGGAAGACGGTATTGGGATCCATAACCCGTGAAAGACGATATTCGGTGTTACTTTACCTTACCTTTAATTTAATTTTATTGTCAGCATCGCTAAATAACTTTTGAATTATATTCGATATGTAATATGACTGAGTTTCACAAATTTACCTGGTTATATTTCATAAATTGCCAGTTTTAATACCGTCTTTCACAAGTTATGGGTCTCAATACCGTCTTCCACATTGTATGGGAGAGGTTGAGATGTAGACAACCCTACCCTTACTAAAGGTAGAGAGGTTGCTTTCGGTTCTACCGAAGATAGAAAAGACCTCGCGCCTGCTAGGGGTAAGGATCGAACCCATTACTCTGTCCTCTAAAGGCAAGGGTGTTAACCCTTTATTCAACCTTGCAATTTTCATATATATTAAACATACGTGTATATTCCAAACTCAACATATGGCAGATGTATAGTCAAATGGTTGACCGTGGGCTAATATAAACCGTCCAAAACACACTTCACTTTCCCAAAAAAAAACACACACCTTACTCCTCCAATCTCAATAAAAACCCTAGATCGTGATATAAAGGGTTTCACTCGGCTAAATAGGGTCAATGATCTCTTTCTTCGCTTCGATAGGCCAGTACGGCGCTCCGCATGGTTATATTTATACATGTTCCGACTCGCATTAGGAACCACCGAATTCGGAATTGTAAACATTTTTTCGAATTCGTAAATTATAAAACACCGAAATCGGTTTCATAACCGTTTTTCTCTGAATTCTTGCAAAGAAGACCGAATTCGACAAATAACCGTTTTTCAATCCGAAATCACCTAAATATGACCGAATTCGAGTAAAACTAACAAGTTTCTTAAACAAATTGAAACCAAACACGTCCAAAATTAGTTTTCCCGCTCAAAATCCATGATCAATAACCGAAATCTATCAATCCTTTACTTAAACCACACCAAATTCGATCAAATGTCCAATTGTAGTACTAAATTTATCATTTAACACCAACTTTTGATCAGATATCCAAATCCTAACGTAACAAATCCTTTCTTTTTTGTAAAATTTGTTACTAAGTAACGTTTTTAACACAATTTAGTAAGATTTGATGCTAAAGAACGTCAAATAGTAAAAATAAGACTAAAAGAAGCCGAATTCGTCATCAACACATACTGAATTCGATTTTTTAATCAAATCTAACACGTTTTAAGCACTTTGATTCACACACTATCAATCTAGATCATCTCCTAGCGAATGATACCACTTGTTATATGTCACTTTAGCATTGTATCATGTTATGGAAGATTTAGGATTAGTGAGAGAAACTAAAGAGAGAGAGTTATTGATGCGGTCGTTGTAAACGCAGCAGGTTTTACAACTCCCTAGGCAGAGTACCTAACCGTTGTAGTGTAGTAAGGTAAGACTCGGGGGTTGTTATCGTTCTCTAGGGGAATAACGTCTAAAGGGTCGAACTAAACCTAACTAAGATCTAAGAGGTTGAGAGAATATTATTTTTGTATTTTTATGTTTTTATGAAAGCAAGTAAAATTCAGGTTTTAAGAGGTGGGTTTTGATTTAAACTAATTAAACTAATAATTAAACTAAACTAGTTTTGGTGGAAACTTATATGGTAAACGAACGTATTTACTTAATCATGCACTACTCTTTAGTTTGCTTCTCCTAATCCTATTGCTTTGTCACACTTGTGATGATCTATATAGGTATTTCCTAGGTCATGAACTAATTACATGAATCCGCCGTCTATGTAATATTTCGTTAAGGCAAAGCACAGGTAAGGTAGTATGAAGACTATTACAAGGCCCCTAAGAGGGGTAAGGTAGTATGAAGATTGTTACTAATGGTATCCTTTCTACACACTCGTGTTTCCCTAGACGTCTATGCCAATGTAATATTTTATAGCTAGTTTTCTAGAACCTAACGCGCACATCCATCATAAGAAGCAATATTAAAAGGATCTACAAACTAAGTTTCATGCAATCATAAGTAAATACTAATAGATCTAGCCTAGCATGTTAAATAGAAGCGAAGAACAATAATCAATCAAACAACACATAGACATATTAAAAAATTAAAGGATAAATGACTTCACTTGATTAAAACATATGTTCAAGGTTGATACAAAAGGGTTTTTAGGCCTTAAGAACGGCCTAAAAGCTGCTACACTCGAACTATATTATTTAGGGTTCGTCTCCCAAAAGTTGCACACTAAAACCCTAAAAACGTAGGTATATTTATAGGAATTGAATCGCGACGGCGTCGCCAAAATCCTGACGACGTCGCTTCGCCGAATCTTCATAGGGTTTCTTTGAGGCAGTTACGTTCTGACGGCGTCGCTAGGAATTGCGACGCCGTCTCCAGGCACTGTACGCGTGATTCGTCGTAAACGTCTCGGTAATAATATTCTCGTAAGAAATAAAAATCACGTGAGGACAAGTGATAATTAAATCTTCCGGATGTCGTATCCACGACGAGAATTGAATTTGAGATTCACGTTTATGTTGTTCGTATTATCAATTGATTTTGGATGGTTTCTAATTTAAAACTAATTGATGAGGTATATCTCCTCCGGCTAATCAGAAGGAGATAATGACAATCAACTACTCTTAATCCCAAAGATAAACCGACCAAACCACGCCAGGATGAAGCAGACATCCAGAGCAGATCTCTAGAGTAGACATCCAGAGCAGACTTCTGGAGCAGACCTCCAGACCATCCGAAGGAGGCAGTCACAATTAACTTACTCCTTCGAAGATACTTGTGATATAGGCACCCGATGCCGGAACAATACTCCGGAGATAGCTGGACGATCGAAGGATGGTTCAGGTCCGGAGTCAGTAGCATCGATGCTGGTCAGACTAGTACAATGTCAGAAGGACCAGGCCAGGACCACAATAACACGTGGTGACAAAAGGACAGACTAGGACCACGATGACACGTGGTGACAAAAGGAGAGACCAGGGCCACAATTCTCTTGTCTTCAAGTGAAGCCCCACTAGTATAAATAAAAAGGGTGTACCACACACACACACCCCGAACCATACTTATTCTCTTTCTCTTTAGTTTCCCTCACTAGAATATATACCAACATATACCGATGCTTACTCTCACGCCGGAGGTTGGTCTCGGGTTAACACCCCGGAGCGAGCTAACAGTGTTATGTCTTACTTTCAGCTAGGGGACGAAGGAGCTGCAACAACCTCCAAAGTAGTCGAAGCCGAACCACATTCTTGCTCTCAGCTGAGGAGCCGAAGGAGACACTTCCAAAGGAACCACCTCCGAAGGAACCGAAGCTGAACCAGACAATTCTTACGTTCGAGGCCCGTTTGCCAAGCCCAAGCGGCCCACGTAAATATGCTTCAACATTGGCGCCATCCGTGGGACCCGGTGTCCCAATCTACACGAACTAGAAAAAGGCAAAACCATAGTTGATACACAACCAGAAAGGAAATGGTCCAAGGGATGGAGGAAGAAAGAATGGGAATGTGTTCACAAGAAGGACCCACCAAACCCGCTTTGTTTGCCCAAACAAATACTTATCGAACCTTCATCAAGGAGAACATCGAAGCGTCGAGAACGCTGACTGGGGATCATGACCAACATGACAAGATTGGGGAGAACCCAAAGAAGCTTAATGAATCAAAAAGAGAAAAGTTGGAGGACCCTTAATATGCAAAATAACCTTGTAAAAAGAGCTTGATCAGCGGGATAAGGGAAAAGGAACTCCTTGGAAACTTTTACATGGAGATTCCAGAACAGAAATTCAGAAGCTCCTATGGGAGCATGCCACTGAAAGGAGTTAGGAAAAGATCCTCTAGCATACCCTTATAAATAAAGAAGAGCCGAAGCAAGACGCATTCCATGTTGAAGTACTAATGGAATACACGAGAGAAGAGAGACACTTCCAAGTCTTGCATGTGCGAACGGGTAAGGAAGCATTTCAAATGCTGGTTCGGAGACACCAGGGCATACAAAGATATGAAATTGATCGTCCGGCATCATCTAGGGTGACGGTCCTCCGATGCAGCATCCAGAAGCAGCATGTCATTCAAAGATATGAAATTAATCGTCCAGCACCATCAAGGGTGATGGTCCTCCGATGCAGCATCCAGAAGCGGCGTGTCATACAAAGATATGAAATTGATTGTCCGGCACCATCAAGGGTGATGGTCCTCCGATGCAGCATCCAGAAGCGGCATCTCCTACAAAGATATAAAATTGATCGTCCGACACCATCTAGGGTGATGGTCCTCCGATGGAGCTTCCAGGAGTAACATGTGATACCAGGGTATGAAATTGATCGTCCAACATCATCTAAGGTGATGACCCTCCGATGGAGCTTCCAAAAGTAGCATGTGACACGAAAGTATGAAATCACTCGTCCGAAATACACTTATTCCACCCCACATATCAGTTGTAGATACTAGTAAGTGCTTGAGTTCTTTACTTTTACGCGTTCTTAAGTTGTCATACAAGGATATAAAGCACATGAGTAGATCCTTTGGTAGCACAACTATAACTTTGCCTTAGCCCCTTAATTTTTACGATAAGCTTGCATGATAGTGCAAAATAAGGATGCTGCTCCAGTACATGATACTGATGCATATAACTAAACCATGCATAGGCATAGATGAAAATTTGTAGAACTCCCTATAGTTACGTAAATCTGAATAAACAAGCTCTGCCCGTAACGTATTGGTGTGCATGTGGTAAGGTATGGTCTCCTTTAGACAGTCAGGATAAGATAATCTTAATTGCCCACTCATAATTTTAAAGATAGATTAGGATAAGACCACCCTAAAACAGTACTCCAAAGTAGCCCGGGGGACAAAGGTCACCTCAAGGTGGATGTTGCCAACCTAGCACGGGCTGAACCAGACAAATCCTCCGGAGAAGCTGACATGTTGAAGGACACGTCAGGTCCGGAGTCACCGGAAGAACTCCGGAGAAGCTGGTATGTCGAAGGACAGACCAGGTCCGGAGTCATCAGCCCCGTCCTGGCGCAGCAGTATCATGAGACAGTCCTCAGGTCCAGAGGAGCCAACCTCCGAACCAGACAACCATAACCTCATAAGCGGTTTCGACTATTACCTAAAATTATGAGAGAAAGTAAAGCCTCTAGAACAACCCTTGTTTAAATTATATGATGGGACCTATTACCATGGAATAATCATGTAACAACGGACGGCTCGCTACCTCCTTATGAAATTGGTAAAATCTTAATATTATCCCCACTTGGTTACATTTGGTGGGAAGGCGGAGGGACAAGTGATCGTGAAAACATGCCTGCATTGCAAAAGGAAAGGGGGGTGCTCGATTCCTCTCATTTTCTTGATAAGCTCTCCGATGAATAGCTATATCGGATGGAGATGACAGCACCAGACATGCAACATAGGTGCTACAAGTGATTGTCAAAACATGTAACTGGGTAGGGACTAAGTGTAGACAAATTGCCAATGTATGTAAACTTAATGAGCACGAGTTGGCTAATACTACGTCACGCATTAAGTAAGAAACACAATACCAGTGGCAACTCTACACGAAATTTCTACTTTGGTACAGACAGAACTTGTATGAGACAAATGTAAAAAGCGCTCGTAATAATGTAACATGTGTACTAATGATGAGATATCATACGAAAGGACGCTTCCGTGGAAGGAAGCCTCCTGGCAACATAAGAATGAAACACATTGGTTTGGAATAATGCGCTTATGATGGTCCACATAAATAATTGACATACGGATTGATGGTACTACCTTTGGCTGAACAACCTATGCCTAGCTCTAATTAGCGCTCTCTGGTAAATAACTAAATTGGATAGAGATGATAGCACCTAAAGTACAACACATGTGCTACAAGTGCTTGTGAAAACATGCAAGCAAGCAAGGACAAAAAATATATATTGTTATAAAAATGCAGGCAAATAAAAAAAGCGCAGTGATCTAATCGAAAGGGAAGGACAACACACCCGATGAGAAAAGCTTCAGAACTAGAAAGCTCCTTAGAAGCTGGGGAAGTCGCCCCACCAAAGGAGGACATGATCAGACTTCATCCTAGAAAAGATAAGTCCACCATCCCTCCGGACCAACACACTACTCCAAAAGGGAAGGAAAGGAGCTGATGAAACAAGATGAGGCCATAAAGGGGGCCACCCAACCAGAGAAGATATGAACCAATGATGCAATATTCACGAGCTCGGAGCAACCAAAAGATCTCCGGCACACCACATACCCCTTCCCAAAGAGGGCAAAAGATAACAAGAAAAATGAAAAGTTCAAGAAATTTACTACGAAAGAAGGACGAATAAAGCTCCCGAAGGAACACTACTTTTGGCTGTTTTATTAAATTCTAAGACATTCGAAACTAACGTATGAGCAAAAGTCTTGTGCGAAAGATTTGAAATATGAATGATGGAAGACACAATAACTACAAAAGCCGAAGTAGGTAGCTGGTCCGGATCCAGATCAACTACTTCCTTCGAACCAGCCTTGTTTGGCTCAATAATCGCTCCTGGAACAAAGTAAGAACTTTCTGAAGCGGCTTTCAGAAAAGATGGTCGATATCAACTTACAAGAAGATGTTTAATACCACAAAGACTTATGATCTCACATTTATTTTTGACAATTGCATCCTTACACTTTTGAGCCACATATTCTTCGTTAGACAGGTCATGTTTCAGTTCATCTAAACCAGCCCTTTGCTGCATTAGCCCAAACTTGAATTCAGTCAACTCGCCAATTGATTGAGTAGAATGCTCATAAAACCTTTTTCAGTTCTCCTTCGGTGTGTTTAGTCCGGAAGCAGGACCAACAACATGCATAGTTGGTTGTTCAGAAAACTCAACCTTAGCCTTTAAAAGAAGTCTCTCACAAGAGTGAGCTAAGGAAGAGCAACGGATATTCATTTCAGAATCATGAGAAAACAAAAGAGCAATTAATAGATTCATCGATTGAACAGTTCGAGCAAGGATATAGTCTCCATCTTGGGTAGCTCAGCCAAAGGGAGGGAACGATCAAGCACATCTTCACAAACCGTATGACGCTCTATCTATCAGCATAAGGACAATGCATATAATAAGGAGTAGGAGAAAGATGGAGCATTTATCTTTCTTGGTCTCATCACCCATGGTGGGAAAATAGTCACCACCTTCAGGAGAAAATTCAACACCATCGTCATCCACTCTAGTACAATCAGAGGCATCTTCCTCCAGCTTCTGCTCATTTCCAAGCACTTGATGATCTTCATTCTTCATCAACCCTAATCCATCAATACCTTGAGCTAAAGCATCCTCAACAACATCTAAAGGAAAATAGAGCATATCGATAACGAGCACAAAAGGAAAATCTTTCAAAGAGAAAAGGCAAAAGCCACCCTGAGCAACACTAGCATGCATAGGAAGATCAAAGCTCCGAACAAGATCAAATCTCTGAACAATATCAAAGCTCCGAACAAGATCAAAGCTCCGAACAAGACCAAAGCTCCAAACAAGATACTTTAAGGAACACTCGACCCAACTTTGGAAATATTGCGAGTCAATTTTCTTAATCCCATAGAAAGGCTCCTTCGGCCGGGAAGAGGCTATTCGCTCTGCCGTAGGAATAACCTTTCTAACGACCATAGGCTCAGAATTACTTGCAAATAACTTCGTCCGGAGTTGGAGCAGGTAAACAAGCATCCTCCGCGGCTAGGATGGTGGTATGATCAACAAAAACATTAGACCGGCTAGCATTGACACCAGAACAGACGAGAACAATATATGCTATGTTATGAAGTTTAACACATCGAAAAACACTAGGAGAAGATAGGCGAGATACAAGCCTAAAGGAACGGTGCATTATCAAGGATTCTAGCTCGTCTTGCTTTAATATAGACGAATATATATGCATATCTTTTCAAGTCATAATAGAAATATGAGGAAGCAACAAATACCTAGCCCGAATGAACAGAAGCGGCAAAGCTAATCACTAAAGGAAGCAGTGGAGCCGAATAATACAAATAGCTCCTACCAAAGCAAAAAACAGGAAAGCTCAATGATATAATCTCAACCAAAGGATGATGGAACAATTTTTGGTAAGGAACTCTCTCTAAGGAAATCGAACAACCGTGGGATGAGGAAGCTCCTCTAACTAGCTCAGAACCTCCGAAAGAGAAGGACACAATATCAACATACTCTGAGAATGTAAGAACATAAGAAGCATCACTTCGAAAAGACTCGATCGGCTCCAGCCTTGCTTAGGCTTATGGAGACTTGGCGTATAATTCACCACTGAAAGGCAGTGAATTACTCTAGGGGAATCGCCAACCGAATCGATATTCTTTTTGTCGCCCACAAAAAAATAAGACGGACAATCGGAAGCTTGGACCAAAAGTGCGAAAATAAGAGACATTTACACATAATTGAAGTCTAGCATTCCCAATCAAGAATTGCAAATACTAGACTGGGGAGACATGATGAGGTATAGTCTCCTCCAGCCAACCAAGAGGATCTAAGTGCATAATGAAGAACATTCTACTCAAGCTAATCAGGAAGATTTAATAACAAGTTTAGAAGAAACCAATATCACACCCATCAAGCATGCCGCTACAACAAATATTTAAGTCTAGCATGACATGGCTAAGACCAAATCATACTAGGCTAGGGGGACATGATGAGGTATATCTCCGCCGGCTAATCAGAAGGAGATAATGACAATCAACTACTCTTAATCCCAAAGATAAACCGAGCAAACTACGCCAGGATAAGCAGACATCCGGAGCAGACCTCTGGAGCAGACATCCAGAGCAGACTTTTGGAGCAGACCTCCGGACCATTCGAAGGAGGCAGTCACAATTAACTTACTCCTTCGAAGATACTTGTGATATAGGCACCCGATGCTGAAACAGTATTCCAGAGATAGCTGGACAATCGAAGGATGGTTCAGGTCCGGAGTCAGTAGCATCGGTGCTGGTCAGACTAGTACAATGTCAGAAGGACCATGCCAGGACCACAATAACACGTGGTGACAAAAGGACAGACTAGGACCACGATGACACGTGGTGACAAAAGGACAAACCAGGGCCACAATTCTCTTGTCTTCAAGTGAAGCCCCACTAGTATAAATAAAAGGGGTGCACCCCAAATGATCCACCAGGTTACACACACACCGAACCATACTTATTCTCTTTCTCTCTAGTTTCCCTCACTAGAATATATACCAACATATACCGATGCTTACTCTCACGCCGGAGGTTGGTCTCGGGTTAACACCCCGGAGCGAGCTAACGGTGTTATGTCTTACTTTCAGTTAGGGGACAAAGGAGCTGCAACAACCTCCAAAGTAGTCGAAGCTGAACCACATTCTTGCTCTCAGCTGAGGAGCCGAAGGAGACACTTCTGAAGGAACCACCTCCGAAGGAACCGAAGCTGAACCAGACAATTCTTACGTTCGAGGCCCGTTTTCCAAGCCCAGGCGGCCCACGCAAACATGCCGCAAATATGCTTCAACACTAGTTTTAATACTAAATATACTATTTTTAAAATTACTAAAAATTATAATAATTAATTAATTAAACTAACAAAATTAAGATAAGAGATCTAAAAGATATAATAAACGAATATGCTTGTCAAGTGAGGCAAAAAGGTCATTAAGTGTGAAAAATGGTTTTAATTGATGAATTATTACCCGTTTACAATATTATTCTCTCACAATGTTGGTTTATTTTGAAAACAACATTTTATATTGGTGTTAATTGCTAGATTTGATGTTTGATTATTTTTCCGGATTTTGCCCTTCAAAATGACCAAATAATATATCTAAATAATCCGTAAATTATTAATCAACAAATCTCTTTTTAATCCACACTTAATTCGCAAATCACTACTCACTTAACAAGCATATATAAAACTACTCACTAATCATAGCTGCAACTAAATCAACAATCATAATCATTTTTTAAACTAATTAAACTAAATCTATAAAGTAGAGAGGAAGGAAGGAAGGTAGAACCCGAACGAAGCTACAAAGACGAAATAACCACCCGATTATATAAACTAAATAATACTCCAAGTTTACTTCTTTATTTAGACTTTATTCAACTAATTATATGATAAAGTTATAAACTTTATAATCTAATAAGCTTGTAAAATCTAGTAAAGCACTAAACTTAGTAATTAAACAAGTTTATACAACCCTTAAGCTCCACGCCAAAGAGTAGAATAAGTTCCATCAACAACAAGACACAAGCAAAGTTAAGACAAACAATCATATATTAATAAGTTAGAAATTAATCTAAAGACAATAAGCTATTTAAAGATGAAAACTTTAGATCTAAATCCACTCGAAACCTTGGTGTTCTACTTTGAAAAGTGAACGATAATCGGGTTTAATTAAGGATTTAGATCTAATAAAATAATCCAAAAAGCAAAAATAAGCAAATCGAAAACAATAAGCTATTTAAAAATGAAACCTTTAGATCTAAATCCACCCGAAACTTGGGTGTTCTACTCCGAAAAGTGAACAGGAATCGGGTATGATTAAGGATTAGATCTAATAAACCAACAAGCTAGATGAAATAAGCTAAAGTGAATAAGCTAAACTAGACAAAAGCTAATCGAAAATAAAGTGTAATAAGCTAATAAGCCGAGACATAAACCTCTAAAACAACCCTTGATGATTTGAAATAAGCCAAAGGGATAAATAAGCTAAAGGAAAAATAAGCAAATCGAAATAAGCTAAATAAGCTTATTTAAAAAACTTAGATAAACAAGTATATGAAATAAGCTTAGATAAGATAAGCTATAAAAAGCTTATTCAAATATAAGCTTAAGATCAAGAATAAATAAGCTAACAAGAGCTTATTTGAAAATAAGCTAAAAAGATAATAAGAAAAAGAAAAGAGGATAAGAAAGAAAATAAGCTAGAGAAACACCAACCTTTATCTTCATTAATAAGCAAATAAGCCACGGTACATATAAGCTAGATCTAATAAGCTTGAATAAGCTTTTACAAAATCTAAATAAGCTAAACTATACTACTCCTAAAACTAATCCTACACTACTATGTGAAAATGTAAAGAAAACAAAGAAAGGAGAATGATGCGTCTGGTTTGTGGTCTGGATATTAATAGCCCAAGCTAAGGGGTATTATAGTCTTTTCGCGTCCCTTTCCAGCTCACAACATACAATCTCAGCCACTTATTCTTGCTTGGATCCAACGCCAGTAATTATGAGCCAATGATTGCAATGATTGGCCATAAATGCCCTCCTCGGATCTAGAACCTCGTACAGCCGCCACTGCAGTACCACGTGTCACCTCCTGATTGGTCAGCCGCCACTGCGCCACCTGAAACCTCGTACCTGCAATCAATGATTAGTGTCGGCGCCGCCGCCACTGACGTGGCAGTCCACGTCAGCAGGTGAGACCCACTTGCTGAAGTGGCAGCTGACATGACATATGACGTGGCAGCCACGTGTGACCACGTGGCGCTGACGTGGATAAGTCTAAAACCAGGCATGCCTGGAATCGAACTCGTGACCTCTTGGTTGGAGACGCAAGAGATACCACAAGACCAACTACTCTAGAGCAAAGTTCTACTATATATATGCGTTATTATTTATTTAAGGGCTTTTTATCTTGGATCGGTTCATTTAATATAAAAGGATCAAATAAATATTGACCGGTTCATTTAAAAAGATTTTGGAAGGTTCAAAAGGTGAGGAAAGTACCGATGGATTCGTAATTTCATGCTCTTTCCAACGGAGTGCTCGGGGAATTTTTACGACATCGTTTGAATCTCGATAAACGTGAAAACGTCGTCGAAACTCACCCGAAAATCATCGTTTTTGCATTGTTTTCAATCCTTTGTACCGGCAAGACATAATAACACAAACCAAACATATTTGCAATATAATTACTCATATATTTTATGGTTATTAGTCTATTTTATAGTGTTTTTTGGGGCTAAAATGACGTGTGTTTAAGCACATATCAAATTTCCCCACACTAAGCCACTGCTGGTCTCACACGCAATGTTTATAATACACGCCAGGAAATAAAATGTTTTAACCCCCCTTAACTTATAATCCCTCACATCAAACAAGAACAGAAAAGATCCATAAAGAGGGTTTAAAAATTAGCCCCGTTTTAACCATTTATTAATTAATAGATAAAAAACTAAGATAAAATTTTATTAAAATTATTTTAAAGTCTTTAAGAACGGGAGTTCGTCGTCCTCGATTTTTACAATCCCCAAACCAAGCTTAAAACGAAATCACAGCTAAATATAAGATTAGATGCTAACACTACTCATAAATGCTAATTGTGTAAGCGCAGCTACTTTTCGCTCCTTTATTCTTAATTTCCTCTAAGGATTTTATTTGGAAAATATATAGTGAAATGAGATCACTTATTTCAATAGATTAAGGTCTTATTATCATAAAGGAGACCTGTTTAAACCATAATTAGTTTGAATTCATTTCCTAAAGAAACGATATGCTGAGAATAAGGTCCACATTAAGGTTCTAGTTTCGCATGATTTAGGGGTTATCCTTTTTATTTCATCCGAAACAACTCAACTACGAGTCCAGAGATGAAGGATTTATTTAGATAACCCCTGAGTCGAAATTTGGCTTTATTATTATTATTATAGCAACAATATTAGCCTTTGGTCCTTTAAACAACTGAGACATCGGAAGCGAACCGACAAGAAATAGTAGTCTTATTTCTACCTCGGGGACTTCCTCGACCTTTTTGAAGGCTGAGTCAATGGGAGCGAACCGTCAGGAAACAACAAACTTTTATCAGTCTCGGATTATTATTATTATTTTTATAGCCAAATTTTAAGTCATGTGGTCTTTTAACTACCTAGACAACGAGAGCGAGCCGTCAGGAATCGGTAGCCTATTTCCCCACAACACTGACAAAACCTCGATGTGTACCTTACTTTCATCAAAAGGAATCTCTAAGAAGGGATTAAAAACTAAGAATCGTAAACCAAGAAACTTTATTTATTGAAAATTATTTTATTTTGATTATTTAGCTGATGGGAGCAAAAAGTCACAATTAACCTCTATGAGCTCTAAAGAGATCCAACTACTCCACGCTTAGCATCTAACTTATATTCAACTCTATCATTTTTTGCTTACTGTGTAGAATATCTTAACACATAAAGTATAGAATTAGTTGAGAGTTTTAGAGAGAGAAAGATGTGGTTGGATGAACACTTAAAGAGAGAAACAAAGAAGAGAATATTAGATTAAGTGTGTGTAAGAAAATGAACAACCAACCACCCTCTCTAAGTGTGGAGAAGGTATAAATACTCTAAGCTATAACCGACCATGGGCTTGGTTATGGGCTTTCCATGTGACTTTGGCCCGGTTAGCTTACTAACATTACATATTCGACTTACTACGAGCTATGACTAACTATATTGGAAGTAACCGATACTTTTTGTATTCCTAACAATCTCCCCCTAAGGGAGGTCACTCCAATTTACAAGAATTAGAACCTAGCATACTATGCTTTGACTTTAGTCTTGAGCTCGTAGTCTTTAACTTGTGACTTGTTGTAGTGATCATTGACTTTAGGCTTGAGCTTGTTCTAATAGACTTGACTTGTATGTGAATCTTGAGCTTCTTTGAGATCATCAACCAAGCATAATCTCTTATCATCATCTTGTGATCTTTAGCCTTCTTGTGATCTTATGACTTCTGGACCAACATGCTCATACTGTTCTTGATGTTGAAAGCGTGTGCAACCATCTTTCTTGATATTCTTGAACTTTAACACTTTGTCACTTTATAGAGAACGTACGGTATCAATCATAATACTTTATCACTTCAAGAAATACGTACGATATCAGAGTAGTGGAAGTCTTGCAACATGTACTTGAGCTTTCATGATGTCTTTATATATGCCGGTTGAGTATGAGCATGCAACTATGAATTTGACTCGTCCATGTCTAGCTGCTGCCACCATCGAGAATACCTGCAGGTTTAGGTTAGTGATAATCAACAGATATGGACGAAAGTGTCTTTGTCACCTCGTCGAATACGGATGCAATAACCACGGTTCCCCGTTGATCAGTATAAATATTGCCTGTGATCAGATAGAATTTGTTAGGATTAAAAGCCTTCTTGAAGTTACTGCTGCTAAGGTTTGTGTTACTGCTGCTAAGCTAAAGTTAGTGTTGTTTATTAACTTTAATGAGAAATATGCTAAGTAGTTAGTGCTGCTACTATAAAGTTAGTAATGCTAGTTCACAGTTACTACTGTTAGTATATATTAGTATTGCTAGTATAAAGTTAGTACTGCTAGTGTAAAGTTAGTACTGCTGGTGAAGATTGAAGAAAATATTTTAAGTAGTTACTACTGCTTGAACACAGTTAATGCTGCCAGTGTATAAGTTACTACTGCTGGTTCTAAGTTAATGCTGCTAGTATAAAAGTTACAACTGCTCAAAGATTAAGACTGTTGAAAGAGTTTCTACTGTCAGAAGAGAATGGATAAAGACAGAAAAAAGGATAAAGATTGATTGGAGATCAAGATTACTTACATGATAAGTATTAATTATTTATAGAATAGATCATAGAGAATATTCTAAGTTTTAGAAATGTATTGTAAATCGACTAGGACTCCTTGGTGTATAAAAGGAGGTCCTAGGGCATAGAGTTTGCTATCTTTATCTTTTGTTTTGATATCGTTATAGCTTTAAGGTTTTGTAACCCTAATACTAGGAGAGTATTCGTATTATTTGTAATAATAATATTAGAGCTTTTATTGTTGAATTATATTGTCTTGTGTTACTGTTTCATTAAGAATTCTTCTAATATTAAAGATTAGATTCCGCATAATCTTTAATACACTTAACAAAGTTTCTACTATAGTTGTGTTAGATTTATCTAATATAACTAAACCTTAAACAAGCTTAAGGAATTCGATCTATTGAAGTGGGCTCCAACAAGAGGTATCCTACATCTTGGGACAACAAGTGGTATCAGAGCTTGTTGAGAAGCTTTGAATAAGAAGAACCTGTTTGAATACACAAGATTTCTTTGCTAGAAGATATGGACTCAGAATCTACACATATGGTGGCTGCATCCAAGGTTCCAATCCTCAAACCTGGTGAGTTTGAGTTATGGAGGATGAGAATAGAATAGTACATCCAGATGATTGACTATGCTCTATGAGAGGTCATAGAGAATGGAAACACTGCACCAAAAATAACAGTTGTGGAAGGTGTTAAGAAAGTAATACCTCCTACAACTGCTGAAGAAAAAGCTCAAAAGAGGTTAGAAGTGAAGGCCAGAAGCACCTTGATGATGGGAATACCTAATGAACATCAGTTAAAGTTCAACTCCATCAAGGATGCTAAGTTGCTGCTGGAAGCTATTGAAAAGAGGTTTGGTGGGAATGCTGCTACAAAGAAAACTCAAAGAAATCTCTTGAAACAGCAGTATGAAAACTTCACTGCTCCTAGCTCAGAAACCCTTGATCAAACTTTTGATAGGCTTTAGAAGCTTGTGAGTCAGCTGGAGATTTTGGGGGTGAAAACACTTTCACAAGAAAGATGTGAAACAACAAGATGTTGAGGAGTTTGTCACCAGGATTGGAAAACACAATGCTATTGTGTGGAGAATATGCCTAAATTTAGAGACAATGAGCATGGATGATTCTACAAACAATCTCAACGTATATGAACCAGAATCCTAAAGGGAACATCAAAGCTTAAGTACAAAGCACACAAAAACATGGCTTTGGTGTCCTCTATAGCAAACTTCTGCGGCACTCGCTCTCTACATGAAGCTGTTCTCTCGCTCGCGCTTCATGGAGTTTCTTAACTGTCAGCATCAAGCTAATAATGCTATCCAATAAATGTTGATAACTTGAGTGATGTTGTGATCTGTGCATTCTTTGCTAGTCAACCAAGTAGTCCTCAACTTGCAAATGAGGACTTACAACAACTCCATCCAGATGACTTAGAAGAGATGGATTTGAGATGGCAGATGGCCATGTTGACTATGAGGGCAAGAAGGTTCTTGAAGAACACTGGAAGGAAGGTGACTATTAATGGTAATGAGACCATTGGGTTTGATAAGTCCAAGGTGGAGTGCTACAACTGCCACAAGAGGGGACATTTTGCTAGAGAGTGCAGAGTTCCAAGAAACCAAGACAACAGGAACAGTGAAAGCTCAAGAAGAAGTGTGCCAGTGAGACAACTACTTCTAATGCTTTGATCTCATGTAATGGTCTTAGTGGTTATGACTGGAGTGATCATGCAGAGGAAGGACCAACAAATTATGCACTCATGGCCTACTCATCTTCAAGTTCTAATTCTGAGGTATCTAATGATTCTACTTGCTCAAAATCTTGTCTTGAAACTGTTGAAGTGCTTAAATCTCAATATGAACAACTATTGAAAAGATTTGAGAAATCTGAGTTAATGGTTGTAGCTTATAAGACAGGTTTACAGTCTATAGAAGAAAGACTTGAATTTTATAAAAAGAATGAGTCTTGTTTATGTAAAAAAGATTAACGGCTTAAAATAGGATATTAAAGTAGGAGAGATAACTATTGGGGAGCTTAGGAAGAAGCTAGAAATAGTTCAAAAAGAAAAGATGGCATTCAGTTTAATGTAGACAAATTTGAAAATGCATCTAAAAGCTTAAACAAGATTATAGAGAGTCAGATTCTATACAATTGCAAGAAAGATTTAGGCTATAATGCAGTTCCACCTCTCCTAACAGGAAATTTCATGCTCCAAAACCTAACTTGTCATTTACTGGATTAGAAGCGTTTACAAATGAGCCTGTAGTTATTAAGCCTGTAGTTGAGAATAATGAAGTTAAGGCTAGTGAAGCAAAGCCTAAAGCAGTTAGGAAGAATAATGGTGCTCCAATTATTAAGGATTGGGTGTCAGATAGCGAGGAAGAAAATGTGTCTCAAACTAAGATTGAAAAGAAAATAGCTAAGCCTAGTTTTGTTAAGATAAACTTTGTCAAAGATAAACAAACAAACAAAACTGATAAGAAAACTGCTAAACAAGTTAAGCATAATAGGCAATACACTTACATTCCTAGAGGCAATCAAAGAAACTGGAATAATATGATGTCTCAGAGACTTAGAAGTAATTTTGAGATGTTTAACAAAGCTTGTTATGTGTGTGGAAGTTTTAATCACTTGTAGGTTGATTGTAATTATCAAAGGGTGATAAACCCTGTTTGGAACAATGCTAAAATGGTGAATCATTAGAATTTCGCCAAAAAGACTCACCCTGCCCTAAAAAGAATATGGTTCCAAGAACAGTACTAATGAAGTCTGGCTTAGTATCTATTAATACTGCTAGATAAATATTTCAAAAACATCAGTATCAATTAATACTGCTAGACAAGTTAATACTGCTCACTCAAAAACAACAGTGGATGCTGGTAGACCAATGTCATATCTTTCTAAAACAACACATTTAATTGTTAAGAGGCCCATTCACAAGAATACAACATTTAAAAATAGTAATTTTAATCAGAGGGTTAATACTGTTAAGGATAAAAATGTTAATGTTGCTAGGCCAAAAGTAGTGGTTAATGCTGCTAGGCCAAAAGCAGTGGTTAATGTTGTTCAGGGAAATAATGTTAATGCTATTAAGGCCTCAGCTTGTTGGGTTTGGAAACCAAAAACTAAAGTTTTAGACCATATTTCTAAACACAACATTGCATCAATCACCGTAAAGAAGTTTGATTATGTTGATGCACAAGGCAGATCCAAGTCAGTGATGGCTTGGGTCCCTAAAAGAAACTGATTTTCTTATCTAATGTGCAGGGCAATCCACAAATGGATTTATAGGATAAAGGAGTGATTGATAGTAGATGCTCAAGGCACATGACAGGGAACATGTCCTATCTTACAGACTATGAAGAGATAGATGGAGGATATGTTGCTTTTGGAGGGAACCCCAAAGGAGGGAAAATCACAAGAAAAGGTACCATTAAAACTGGTAATCTAGATTTTGAAAATGTGTATTTTGTGAGAGAGTTAAAGTTTAATCTCTTTAGTGTCTCACAAATGTGTGATAAAAAGAATAGTGTTCTTTTTAATGACACTGAATGTATTGTTTTATCTCCAAACTTTAAGTTAATTGATGAAAGTCAAGTTTTACTTAGAGTTCCTAGAAAGAACAATATGTATAGTGTTGATTTAAAGAACATAGTTCCTAAAGGAGGTTTAACTTGCCTTTTTGCAAAAGCCACATCTGATGAATCTAAACTTTGGCATAGAAGGCTAGGTCACTTAAATTTTAAAACCATGAATAAATTGGTTAAGGGAAATCTTGTAAGAGGTTTACCTTCCAAACTTTTTGAAAATGATCAAACCTGTGTTGCTTGTCAAAAGGGAAAGCAGCACAGAGCCTCTTGTAAGTCCAAAACAGAGAACTCAATCAGTCTTCCTTTACATTTGTTGCATATGGACTTGTTTGGTCCAACATTTGTAAAAAGCCTTATGAAGAAAATGTATTGCCTAGTTGTCACAGATGATTAGGCGCACTCTCTCGCTCATGATCTAAAGTAGGTTTACATGGGCTCCTTTACAATGTAGTGTGAGTGTGTGTGAGTGGATGAGGACCCCCCCCTGCTCCCCCCCGCCGCCATCTTACGTCCACTTATACCAAGAGATGTGTGTGTGTGTTTGTCTCAGTGATTGAATCTGCATTCTGTCGACTAGTGACTCACAAGGTTAAGCTACGTGGATTCGATGTGATAATGGAATTGAGTTCAAAACCGAGAAGAAATGAATCAGTTTTTGTCGAGATGAAGGGTTTTTTTGAGACAATATAGTGTAGCTAGAACTCCTCAACAAAATGGAGTTGCTAAAAGGAGAAATAGGACACTAAATGAGGCTGCTAGGACTATGCTAGCTGATTCTAAGTTGCCAACAACTTTTTAGGCAGAAGCAATTAATACTGCTTGCTATGTGCAAAATAGAGTGTTAGTAGTTAAGCCTCATAACAAGACCTCGTATGAACTTTTTCATGGTAGAACACCAACTTTAGGTTTTATGAGACCATTTGGGTGTCCCGTTACCCTTCTCAATACCATAAATTACTTAGGAAAATTTGATGGTAAAGCTGATGAAGGTTTCTTTGTTGGATACTCTTTGAATAGTAAAGCCTTTAGAGTATTCAATAGTAGAACAAGGATAGTGGAAGAAAACTTCCATATTAGGTTCAGTGAGAGTACACCTAATATTGTAGTTAGTGAACTAGATTGGCTATTTGATATTGATGCACTAACAAGAATAATGAATTATAAGCCAATTATTGCAGGAACACAGTCTAATGGTTTTACAGGTACAAAAGCAAGTGATTATGCAGGTCAAGCTAGAAAGGAGACAGAACCTGTCAAAAATCACATTTTGCTACCATTATGGCATGTTGATCCACCATTTTCCCAAGATTCAAAGAGTTCTTAAGATGATGGATCCAAACCTTCAAGTGATGATGAGAAGAAGGTTGATGAAGATCCAAGAAAAGGTAGTGAAAGTATTGATCAAGAGAAGGATGAAGTTAATGCTGTTGGTGGAAAAATAAGCATTGAACTTCCAGATGATCCAAATATGCCTGCTTTAGAAGATATAAGCATATTTGACCTCTCAAGAGATAATGAAGATGTTAGTGTAGAGGCTAACATGAACAATTTGGATACAACAATCCAAGTCATTCCTATTCCAACTACAAGAATTCATAAAGATCATCTTCTCAATCAAGTGATTAGAGATTTTTAATCAGCTACACAAACAAGAAACATGTCAAAGAATTTGGAGGAGTAGGGGTTTGTTAGTACTATTCAACAAAGAACAAAACTATAAAGACCTTCAAAACTGCTTATTTGCTTGCTTTTTATCACAAGAAGAACCCAAAAAGGTAATTCATGTATTGAAAGATCTAAGTTGGACAAAGGCTATGCAAGAAGAGCTTCTACAATTCAAGTTACAAGAAGTTTGGAGTTTGGTGGATTTACCAAATAGAAAAAAAGGCTATAGGCACTAAATGGGTTTTCAGGAATAAAAAGGATGAAAGAGGAATTGTGATAAGAAATAAAGCAAGATTGGTTGCTCAAGGGTACACACAAGAAGAAGGGATTGACTATGATGAAGGCTTTGCTCCTGTCGCAAGAATTGAAGCAATTAGGCTATTTTTAGCTTATGCTTCATTTTAAGATTTTGTTTTGTATCAAATGGATGTAAAAAGTGCTTTTTCTCTATGGGAAGATTGAAGAAGAGGTGTATGTATGTCAACAACCAGGATTTGAAGATCCAAACTTTCTTAATAGAGTATATAAGGTTAAAAAAGCACTATATGGACTACATCAAGCTCCTAGAGCTTGGTATGAAACCTTGTCAACATATCTATTAGACAATGAGTTTTAAAGAGGGAAAATTAACAAAACCTTATTCATCAAAAGGTACAAAGGTGATATTTTACTGGTCCAAGTTTATGTGGATGATATCATCTTTTGTTCAACAAAGAAGGAGCTATGCAATGCATTTGAGAAGTTGATGCTTGAGAAATTTCAGATGAGTTCTATGGGAGAACTTACATTCTTTTTGGGATTACAAGTGCAGCAGAAGAAGGATGACATATTTATTAGTCAAGATAAATATGTTGGTGACATTCTAAAGAAACTTAGGTTTATAGAAGTCAAGACTGCTGGCACACCAATAGAAACTCAAAAGCCTTTGCTCAAGGATGAAAATGGTAAAGAAGTGGATGTGTGATAAGTGTAAAATACACATATCCGTTTGTACCTAAAATAACCCAAATAAACCCAAAACAGTCCAAAATTGGCAAAAATGTGCTTGTATTTATGTTTTGTGTGTGCAGGTACAGATATATCAAAAATCACAAGAAAATATCAAAAATGGGTAAGCACGAACACGAGAATCAGAAGAGTACAAAAAGAAGCCAAAGAATCAAAGCCGAAGCCAGAAAAGTCAAACCCGCAGTCAAATCTAGTTAAAATGGTCAACAAAAAGTCAACCAATAAAAGACAAAACCCAAAAACATTCCATTTTCACCCTCCAAGTTTCACAAAAGTCCAAAAATAACCCCTCACCCCTTATTGGGCCTAAGAAACCTTAATGGGCCTTCAACTACCCTAAAATACCTTATCCGGATCCATTTAGCCCAAAAGCCCATTCCATAAGCCCAAAACCTAGCTCACTTCCCTTTTTTATAAACCACAAGGGCCATTCTTGCCAACTCTTAAACTCATTTTTACACTACACTTAGAATTAACAAAGACAAGGACCATTTGTGCATATATGCCAAACTTCCAACGAATTTACCCGTTCAGTTAAAAAACGAGCGGGAAAAATGGGCACTATTCATCATCGTCTCCATCTTTACCCATGGTCAAATCAAGGGGCAAGTTAAAATTGAAGGGTACGGAG
>BQNB010018109.1:11063-66504 GCA_026074375.1 Tanacetum coccineum | reverse complement strand
AATGGTACATTATAGGAATAATGTACTTTGTAATAAGGATATTATGATATTGACTTGACATGTTATGATGTTTGCTTGACATATATGAAGACAGGATGGCCATAGATAGGTTGCGTGAGCTCGTCTACTTTAGTTATGTAAGTTACATTACATACTGAGATATTGACAATACAAGTAATGTAATAAAGTGAAAAATTTCCCCGTACAATTGTGATAATAGTAAAATAGGTTTTGCATTTGATGAAAATTCTTAGGTTGTTATACTTGATCAAGCCACCTCATCAATCCAAACTTCCTTATTCTCTTCTCAACCATTAGATTGATCTCTTATCTTAAACAAACACAACTTCTCTCATAAACATACACTTCTCACTCACACAACAAACACACCTCTCTTATCACCCTTGATCTTGCCATATCACCTATACTACTTACATCTCCTCTTTACATCTTCACCCTCTATTTCAAACAAGATCAAGAGGGCTACCGTTTATTCAACAATCATGACAAACATCATACACCACCTCTACATTCTTATCCAACGTGTTCTTAGAGAATTTGAAATTCAAATTTCAAATCCCCCTTTCTCTCCAAGCAAAGAATATTCCAAGAATATTATTTTGTACCCTAACTATCTATTTCAAAACCTTAGTTGGATCCCAAATAAGATAGTTAAACTTTGAGGAATACCTAAAATACCCTTTTCCGATAATTCTTTTCTCTCTTTACAATATCAGATAAGCAAAACGCTTTTAATACTTCACAAACGTTTTAGCAAATGGCTATTTGAGTTGGTTGACCTTGAGTGTAAGAATTATTGAAAGGTCATAGCATGAAGTATAATTTGGGGTTTAACAAGTGCGGGTTTCTAAAATTTCAAAGTCCCAAAGAAAAACAAACTCAGGATTCTAGCGTGCTGGCCACGCGCTAATGCGTAGGTAGCGCGCCATGGGCGAATTATTTTTTAACAATTTGGAACTTTGGCCTATAAATACCCACCCTTGGCCTTTGTATTCCTTACCTCTTGCAAACATTCTTTCCTTTCTTTTCTCTTCACTAATCCTCTAAGTCTAAGCATCAAGTGTTCTTAATCTTCTCTTATATCATCTATTGAAGAACACACATCTTCGTAAGTGAGCCACACAAGTACCTAATCCATACTTGTGTGTTTTGTTAAGGGTCTTCTTTCTCATACCCTTTCTATTAGAATCGAGTCTCTAGGTTAGGTTAGGACTTGATTCATCTATCTTATTTCAATCAATCGAGTTGTAAAGGAAGTCTTGTATCCGTTGGATCAAGCCTAGATCATTGGGGATCTAGTTAGGGTTTGTTAAGCTCCTAATAGGAAATGGGAAGTGTTCCTAGTTGATCTAAGTGATCCTAAAGGTTAAGTCAACTCACGGGTTCTTAAGGGTGGATTCTGAGGGCAGAATACCGTATGTAGTAACTCTTCTGTGTGAGTGTCAGTCTTTGTTGAAAGTCGGTGGAGTTAAATTGTAATACGTTTTGTAGTCCACCATAAGGATTATACTAGGAATAGTATCGGTGTCGTGGATTCGCAACTAGACGTATGAAAGAACTAAACCCCTCTTCTCGAATCAATATATATCGTGGTGTATTTCTCTATCTATCTACTTATTGTTTCTTTGCTAAAGTAGATCATCACACCACTCAGCTCTTTCGAGACTTCAAGTTTTATAAACTTTAAAGAAGTCAAGAAAATCGTATTTACCTCCCCCCTACGGTTTTACAATTAGTATCAAAGCAGCTTACTCAAGTTTTCAAGCGTTAAAACCTTCCTGAGAAGTCATTTTAAGTTGAAAACTTCTTTTTCAAAAAAATTAAAATCCTAAGTTCAATTTTTGAAAAAGTTGAGTAAAGATCCATGGCTCAAGAGAACTATGTTGAGGGGTGTTCTATACAAAGACCACCTTTTCTAGAACCAAATAGGTTTTGCTTTTGGAAAGCCTGCTTTGAGACTTACGTTAAGTCCAAAGACATTGACTTATGGTAAGTCATTCAAAATGGTGATTTCTACTTTGAAGTTGAAGACTCGAAAACAAAGTTTACGAAGGATACGCCGTATGAGCTTCTTAAATATGAGCAAAAGAAGCAACTAGGGAAAACAATGAATCCAAGATGACTCTTTACAATGCCCTACCACGTAAAGAGTACGAGCGGGTCTTCATGTGTAAAACCGCCAAGGAAGCCTGACATACACTAATCATCACTCACCAAGGCATTTCACAAGTCAAGAATTGCAAGATTGATCTTCTCACTCATGAATATGAGAAGTTCTCAATCTCCAATGATGAAACTATTGATAGCGGCTTCACAAGGTTCAATGCTATCGTAACTAGTCTCAAGTCGTTATATCCGGACTATTCTAGCAAGAATCATGTTAGAAAGTTTCTTCGTGCTCTTCCATTAAAATGAAGATCCAAAGTGACAGCCATTGAAGAAGCCAAAGATTTGGCTACTCTTCCTCTTGACGAGCTAATCAGAAATATCAAGGTTTATAAAATGGTCTTAGATAATGGGATCTACGACCACCAAAGAAAAGGCTAAATCCTTAAATCTTAAAGCTAAAGTCACTAGGGAACAAACTTGTGACAATAGTGATAGTCAAGATGGAAGTGATGAAGACATAGATGAAGAAGAAGATGCCAAGGCATTTAATTTGTTGGCTAAGAACTTTCGCAAGTTCTTCTGAAAGGGTAATCTGTTCGGACGAGAAAATGGATTTGGTAATAGCCGAAATCAATTCGGTAAAGGACGTGGAAACAGCTTTGGGAACAAAGGTGGTGAAAGTTCAAATCCAAAGGGGGCGTGCTACAATTGCGGGATAGAAGGCCACTTCGCTAGTGAGTGTAGAAAGTCGAAGGAGAACAAGGCTTTTATTGTAGGAGCATGTAGCAATAGTGAAGATGGCGACGAACATCAAAACGACGCGACATGTCTAACGGGGATCGAATCTCAAGAGGTAGTATCTAAACTTTCTAGTTTAAATAATGATTTAAATTTTATTGATTTGCAAAAGGAGAATGAGGAACTCCTGAAGTTTAACAAAAAAAATTTGCTAAAACATTTGAAAAACTTTTAAATGAAAAACGATCTCTTGAAAAAGAGATTTCAAAACTTTCAAGCAAAATCAATGATCTTGAAATTGAAGTAAAGAAACATACGAATGATAAATAGGTGGTTGAACCTTGCAAAACATGTGATGTACTCACCAAATAGGTTGACTCTTTAAAATGTAATGTTTCTAAACTTCAAGATGAAGCATTAAATTTTTCAAAATTCAAAGAAAGTAGCATTGCTTTGGACGACATGCTAAGTCGTCAAAAATTGTCCTAAGATAAAGAAGGTCTTGAATTTTCTAAAAATGATAAAACCACTTCCGTAAGTCCAAACAAACCGATAATGTTTGTAAAAGAGAGTCAAATCGGAAATTCCTCAAAGAGCCTTGTTCTACCCATAACTCCTCAAACTCACTTTGCAAACACTCGAGGATCCCAAGCACCCATTGCAAGAGTGGAAAAAAATGTCACTCAGGCTCACACAATGTTCTTGGATACATATGTCCTCGAGTTGACCCTATGCCTCTTTTACCCACACCAAATATGAGACCTTCAAACTCATATGCTCGAAGACCTTCTTTTCAAAACAAAAACAAATGTTCTCTGGAAAGAAGAAGTTTCTATAAAACTAAAGGTCTTCGCATCATCAACCTAGCACCTTCTAAAGGAGAGAAAACTCCTACCCAAATCAAAGGTTAAAAACACCTTGGAGCATTGGACCAAACTTTTAAAACGCCCATGATTTTCAAAACAATCCTTGGTTCGCGTTCTCAAGGTACGGCCTACATAAACTATGTGCTTTACTAAAAGACCCAAGAATGGTTAACTTAGGCACCATATTTTCTAACCACACGGACCCATAAAACAATGAGTACCACGACCTTGAATTCATATTTGCTTGTAGGTGTGTCTTAAATGCGATCTACTACCGGACGATTGGATTATGGATAGTGGTTGCACAAAGCACATGATCGGGAATAGAAGATTGTTTACTTCATACAAGGAGTATGATTGTGAACATGTCATGTTTGGGAGCAACCTAAAGGGCAAGGTCTTCGGTGGAGGTAATATTATTCATGAATCCATTACAATTACCAATGTTGAGCATGCTAGTGGTTTAACTTTTACCTTGGTTAGCATAGGTCAATTATGTGATGATGATGCGTAGTTAGCTTTACTAAAGTAGATTGTACCATTAGTAAAAATGGTAAAACACTAGCTAAAGGACATAGGAGAAATGGTTTATATACGTGTAAATTAGGAGATAACTCCAAACAAAAAATTTGTCTTTGCATCTGTGGTGGATAACTTAACACTTTGGCATAAGAGGTTAGGCCACGCCAATATAAGGTTACTTTAAAACTTAGCTTCCAACGAGCTAGTAATGAACCTACCTAAGTTGAGCTTTGAAAGACACTTTTGTGATATATGTGGTTTAGGGAGTCAATATAATGCAAATGATAGGAATAGGAATGAAGTGTCAACTAGTAGGGTTTTAGAGTTGTTACACTTAGATTTGTGTGGTCCATCTCAAATTCAAAGTTACGAAGGGAACTTCTACACTTTAATAATTATTGATGATCTCTCAAACTACACTTGGGTTATGTTTGTAGAGTCTAAGGAAGATGTCTTAGAAAGGTTTAAAATATTGTGTAAAAAGCTTAAAAACCTACATGATTGTTCTATTGTTTCAATTGTAACAAATCACAGTAGTGAGTTTGATAAATTGCGATTGGGAGTTTTGGTGAACAACATGGAATGTCTTATAACTTGTCGAGTCCGTTCACTTCTCAATCAAGTGAGATTGTTGAAAGAACGCATCGCAAGTTAAGAAAGATGAGTCGTGCTATGTTAGACGAGCAATCCATTCCACAAAATTTTTGGTATTACGCATTAGATACAGCAACATACATATTTAATAGGGTTTATATTAGAAAATTCATTAATAAAACACCCTACGAAATCCTTAGAAATAGGAAGCCGTCATTAGAGTACTTTAGGGTCTTTGGTTGTAAAGTATTTATACTTAACACTAAAGTACATCTCACCAAGTTCGGCCCAAAGTGGTACAAAGGTGTGTTTGTAGGATATTCTCAAACTAGTAAAGCATACATAGTGCTTAACAAGGAAACAATAAGAATTGAGGAATATCTCAATGTTACCTTTGATGAGAGCTTGCCCATGCCCAAGTCATCTCCTTCGGTAGAAGATGATAGGATCAATGAACCCATAGTTCAAGATCTCAATGGGTCGCCGCCATTACAAGTTAATGTTTCAGATGAAGGATATCCTAAAAGTCTAAAAGAAGTTAGAGGTCTCCCAATAGAACAAGTAATTGGTGAATTGAATGAAAGGACACTTAGGTATAAGACTAAACAAGCTTAGGATTTTCGCATGACATTTCCCAAAGTCTAAATTACACGCGTCTAGTCGAGGTTGTTCATGGTTGACATGCACCATAGGATATTGATTTGAGAGAGTGAGGGGTCAAAAATAAGAATAGAAGCGTAAAGGTCGTTTGCATACCCTTTTTAAAGATAATTGTGCTCTTAAAGCTTATATGATTATGTGCTATGTGTTAGGACTTATGTGAAAGGAATGAAAGTTAAGCAACATTGTTGTTTTAACGAGATGATGAATAGATGTCAATGCATTATTCAAACTATGGTTGACATATCTCCAAATCTACATGTCAAACTTATGTGTTATGAACAAGAAATTTGATCTACATCTTGTCAATATTTTAATAATCATCGCCTCACATATTTAAATATGTGAAATTGACTTATTCACAACATTGCATGTTCCATTCCCCATGATGGACATGAAAGATTAGATAGACAAATTCATTGACAAAATCACTTTGGATCACAACTCATCTTTGTGTTGAAAATGTTGTATTTATGTCAACTTGCTCATTTTATGTATTGATTGCATGCTATGTGTATTTGGATAGAAAAGAACTGTATGCAAACATACAAACTACTCACGTAGTTAAAGAGAATTATTTTGAAATTGAATTCGGTATGGTATTGCATAACATACTAAAATACACAAAGAATAAACATGATAATATAGTCCCCTCATCCGAGAAACTATGAAATTAATTCACCATACACTATGGTAATTCATATTATCAATGTTGACACAACACATTGACCATAAGTCCAAGATATTATACTTAGCAACACTTTGCTATTGTATTACGGATTATGTGCCTAATATGTGTAGAACATGCAAAAAAAAGGATTAAAATACACATTGAAATAGGAATGATAACTTAGACCACTCATTCGAGATCCTAAAATGAAAATAAAGTTATCATTTCCAAAAATCCAAAATGGTGATTAAGGATCTTTACACAACAAACTACAATGAAGATATCATGCATGCATATTTGTAAGAGCTAGCTTGTGTAACCAAATCATCAAATTTAAATACTAAACCAAATATATTCAAATAATGATCTTAATTTCAACAAAATATCATTAGATTCCCAACCTAAAACCTCTAATCACCTAGGCATGATGTTCTTCCCAATGTTTTATAGTCTTCACACAATCATTTCTACCACAACCCATGAAATCAAAATGCATGGCTATGAATCTATGCCACTACCTAATCTTTCACAAATCTACAACTATAAAAGCCCATGCATTAGCTCATAAGATACAACACCAACTCATTAAAAATTTTGGCCCAGAACTAAAGGTAAACAAGAATCATGAGCGAGTTTAGAGATTGATCATTTCACAACAATAATCATAAAAGAATGATGTCTCCTGAAATGGAGGATTATTAACCATGGGAAGAACTTAATAGTAGTAATGTGGATATTTGCCAAGTCTTTCTTAAGCTATGTATTGATGAAGACCCTATATGGGAGAAGATAACTTATGAGCTTGAAGAACCCTTCCGAAACACTCATGTTGATGAATGTGTGTGTTGTCAAGTACAACACATAATGAAAGATAATGTGTATGCTCTTCGCAAAGAAATGCGAGAGATACATGCAGCCATTAACAACGACCTCAAGGTATTAACCGCGGTTGTTGAGGACAATGCTAGAGTCTTTCTTCAAGATTAAAATAAAGAATGAATTGAGAAGGGCAATAAACCTAGCAATTGTCTCTTTGGATGTACTCAAGTATTGCAAGAATAAAAGTAGTATAGGCTTTCTAGGTTGCCTTGTAATAGTTGTAGTTGGATGATGTGTAATATATGTTGTATGTTGCATGTATTATGTGAAATAAAAATGCTTGAATGCCCCTTGATTAATATTTCTTTGCTACATCATAATGGGATGAAATTATGATAAAAATGTTCATGCATGCTCAACAAAGTTGGAGTCATAAATATATATACATATAAATGTTAAAATGTGTATATGAATATATGCAAAGTTTGTACTCATCCATGTTTCCAAGATTCCAAATGGTAAGCTAACCTATGTTGGACTTGCACGTGTGTATATGTTTATTGCTTGTGTTGTTTTGTGTTTGCTTGTTGCTAGTTGTAGCCAAGAACACCTCGAAGGTAATGCTCTTGACCCATAGATCCCCGCCTTGGAATAAGGGGGAAACGATCTAGGAGGAGCATGTACAATGATATCTATTCTCTTTTCTACAAAGATATCAACCTTCCATTGAAAGACCAAGACCCTGCCTTTTTGATTTGACAAAAGGGGGAGAAGGAAAGGAAAGCTAAGAGAAGCTTATGATTGAGAAAACAAGTAATTATGAAAGCAAAGAGCAATAGCGTACATGGGAGTATACAAGCTATGTAAGGCTCATAAAGTTAAGACAATGTTCAAGCTTCACCAAATAACAAGGCTAAGACCAATACGCGAACTTCATCAACGACGGTCTTCATCTTCACTACGTTTGTAATTTTATTTGCTTTCCGAAATTTTATTTGTCATCATCAAAAAAGGGGAGATTGTTGGTGCAACATTGACTAGGATCTCTTTTATGTTTTAACGATGATAAATAAACGTTCGCAAAATGTAAAATCGCAAAGGGTAGCCTAAATCCGCAAAATCGGATTACACTGTCCGGCTCACTGGGCACGCGTCAGCGCGTGGCCAGCGCGCCACAAACGAAGCCCGTTTTGCGGATTTAACAATTGTCGGCTTTCCTCTTACCCGACACATGTAAAAACTTCAATAAAGGTATGTACATGATATTTGAGTATTTGGGAACACTCCAAATGAGGTTTAGACTTATAGAGGAGCAAAAACGAATCCTCCTATTTTTCTATAAAACGCCAACTCAAACATTTCATCAAACGCCTCTGGCCAAGGCCGAGACTTCTTTCTAAACCTAGTATGATGATGTTTTTAACATACCAACAAGAAAAAGTATTCATTTGACCTTAATCTGGATTTACGTTGTTCCTAATCACGTAACTGGTTTTACTCCCTTATTGGTCAAACTAAGTCAAAGGTCACTTTGCATAAATGCATCCTTTCCTGTTACGGGATATGCTTTACCTAAGATTCAAAGCACTTAGCTTGTTTGCATCAAGATGATTAGTGATCAAATCCATTGTTGATTATCATGGATTAAAATCTAAATGACTAATTGAGTTTGTGGTATTCGGAAGTTAATTATACTTTGACTTTTCTCACTTCCTTACCCATACAAATGTTTTACAAACTCACATGTATTCCTTACATGTACAAGTCCATACTCCTTCTATACAACCCATTCTTCCTAATCATTTGTTCACCATTCTTACCCAACAAATGATTTCATCTCTTCCACACACACTCTAAACATCTTCTTCCTAAACAATCTCATAATCACATTTGCCCACTCTTTTTCTCTTATTGGAAATGTGATTGTTTACCCAAATCAATCCTTTGATTTCATCCTCATCTTCATTCTTCATCTTCATCTTCAAACCTTCATACACATCAACCTTCACTAAATAAACCTCAAATCTTATCCTCAAAATGTCAACTCACATTCTCTTACACAATGTACTATCCATGTACTTGAGGTACTTCTATGTTCCCTACATTCTAAACAATATATCCCATATCTTTTCAAAACATTCTCCACCATATATTCACTATTCAGCTTCTCTCCAATGAATTTAAATTTTACACACACACATACTCCTTCTTCTTCACCCTTGATCAATCCATGTCATTAATCTAAGTTCTCACACTCTTCTCATCTCAACCCTTAGATTGCTTTTCAAACAAACACAACAAACACACTTTCTCTTCTATCCTTGATTAAGCTACCTCATCAATCCAAACTTCCTCATTCTTTTCTCAACCATTGGATTGATCTCTTATCTTAAACAAACACAACCTCTCTCATAAACATACACTTCTCACTCACATAACAAACACACCTCTATTATCACCCTTGATCTTGCCATATCACCAATCCTACTTACATCTCCTCTTTACATCTTCACCCTCCATTTCAAACAAGATCAAGAGGCTCCCTTATGTCACATCATGACAACTCATACACACCTCATACATTCTTATCCAACATGTGCTTAGAGAATTTGAAATTCAAATTTCAAATCTTCCCCCCCCCCTTCACTCTAAGCAAAGAATATTCTTTTGTACCCTAACTAAACCTTAGTTGGATCCTAACTAAGCTAATTAGACTTTGAGGAATACCTAAAATACCCCTTTCTGATAATATTTTTCTCTATTTACAATATCAAATAAGCAAGACGCTTTTAATACTTCACAAAAGTTTTATCAAATGGCTATTTGAGTTGGTTGACCTTGAGTGTAAGAATGATTGAAAGGTCATAGCGTGAAGTACAATTGGGGGTTTAACAAGTGCGGGTATTTAAAACGTCAAAGTCCTAAAGAAAAACAAACTCGGGATTCTGGCGCGCTGGTCACGCGCTGACGCGTGGGCAACACGCCATGGGCGAATTGTTTTTTAACAATTTGGAACTTTGGCCTATATATACCTACCCTTGTACTTTGTATTCCTCACCTCTTGAAAACATTCTTTCCTCTCTTTTCTCTTCTCTAATCCTCTAAGTCTAAACATCAAGTGTTCTTAATCTTCTCTTCTATCATCTATTGAAGAACACACGTCTCCGCAAGAGAGCCACACAAGTACCTAATCTATAATTGTGTGTTTTGTTGAGGGTCTTCTTTCTCATACCCTTTTTATTAGAATCGAGTCTCTAGGTTAGGTTAGGGCTTGATTCATCTATCTTATTTCAATCAATCGAGTTATAAGGGAAGTCTTGTATCCGTTGGATCAAGCCTAGATCATTGGGGATCTAGTTGGGGTTTGTTAAGCCTCCAAAGGGAAGTGGGTAGTGTTCCTAGTTGATCTAAGTGATCCTCGAGGTTAAGTCAAATCATAGGTTCTTAGGGGTGGATTTCGAGGGTGGAATACCATAGGTAGTAACTCTTCTGTGTGAGCGCCGGTCTTTGTTGAAAGCCGGTGGAATTGTAATATGGTTTGTAGTCCACCATAAGGATTATATGAGAAATAGTATCAGTGTCATGGATTCGCAATTGGACATACGGAAGGACTAAACCCCCTTCCCGAACTAGTATATATCATGGTCTCTCTCTCTCTCTCTCTCTCTCTCTCTCTCTCTCTCTCTCTCTCTCTCTCTCTCTTCTCTCTCTATCTATCTATCTATGTATCTACTTATTGTTTCTTTGCTAAAGTAGATCATCACACCACCTGGCTCTTTCGAGACTTGAAGTTTTATAAACTTAAAAGAAGTCAAGAAAATCCTATTCAACCCCCCCCCTCTACGGTTCTACAGAGAGATTAAAGGAACCTCATATACTAATAGAGTTTTGTTGAAAAAATCAGCAGTGATGTGATGAGGATTAAAAGTTATGAGTTTATCATTCTTTTACTTATCTCCCAGCAGATGTTTAATAATCAAAGAGATGAACCTTGTATAACAAATATTTACCTCTTTATGACCTTTGCTAGTGTTGAGAAGCTTAGCAATGAGGTCAGAGAATAAAATATTTCTTATGTCAATGTTAAGCCTCCATATCAGGCTGTATGCAATCACTTAATGATTCGTATTTAGTTGATCATGAGATCCTTGCATACCTCCCAAACATTTAATTATATGCAACATAAGAAACCTCCAAATCGGTGAGAAGTATTTAATTCTCAACGGGGACTTATTGATGAGATCAGCTAGTGTAAATTGTGGATTTTTCTCATTAGCAAGCCCCAGAGTTGCTAAAGTATCATTCACATTATCTTTTGGTGGTAAAGCATCATAGTTCTTACTGTATTTTAACTAAGTGATAGTGGAAAAATCACCAAGATCAAAAGACAGTGGTTGTGAAGAACAAGAGAGTTCAAAGGTGATTGTGTTGGTGGATGTATCTACCTAAGCAGAATACCAGAATTCCCTTAAGTATTTAAGGTAGTATGTTGAAGGTGTTTTTGTTAAAGCAGTAGATACATAACAATCTTTTAAGAAGGAGATGATGGGATGGTACAAACGATTTTTGTGCTCTAAAAGCGTAATGCCGCTGTTGAAAGCAACTGCACCCTTCCCATGCTCAAAAGCGACATTTCTTGCGGGTGTGACGTGGTTTGTTGTTATTGTTGAAGATTCAAAAGACATTGTTTTGGAATAATGAAAGTATTGCTTATTATTTTGGTAAAAAATAGGTTTTGTGAGAGATGATGAAGATGATAGTTCTAAGTTTGTAAGTGAAAAGTGAGGTGGATTTGAAAAGAATGATCGGTTATACCACTCAAAGATTTTATTTTGAAAAATAAAAACTGTTTGAGATCCGCATTAAATGTGTAGTGGTAAAATTGTCAAAAACATAGGACCCATGACCCTTCGTGCACAGTGTAATTCCTCGAATATCAAGAAAGTTGGTAACCTTTTTGGAGAAGATCCGAATTAAATATTAAGAATGTTTGTCTTTTAACATAAATATAATTATTCAGTTACCTTAAAAACATTTAATATTTAAGTAATGGAATCATTGAAAGCCTTTTCTTTAACAGGGAGTACTTTATCGATATTAAGCATACCCAACTTAGCGACCAATCTAGTAAAGCTAGGCTCAGCTAGTGGTTTTGTAAAAATATCAGTTAGTTGAAAATCAGTGGGTACAAAATGAAGTTTAATATCTCCTTTTAACATGTGATCCCTGATGAAATGATAACTGATGTCAATGTGTTTTGTTCTAGAATGAAAGACTTGGTTGTTTGGAATGGCAATGGCACTTGTATTATCACAAAAGATTGGCACCATGTCATAAAGGATATCATAGTCAACCAGCTAACTTTTCATCCATAGAACTTGAGCACAACACCCAGCAGCAGCAACATATTTAGCTTCAGCTGATGACATAGCCACTGAGTTTTGTTTCTTTTCACTCTAACACACTAGCTTTCCACTAAGAATTTGACAATCCCCTAAAGTACACTTCCTATCTAGGTTGCATCTTGCATAGTCAAAGTCTGATAATACCTTGAGATCAAAGCCTGATCCTCTTGGATACCAGAGACCTAGACTTGGAGTTCCTTTGAGATACCTAAAAATTCTTTTAACATGTACAAGGTAGGATTCTTTGGGGTTAGCTTGGTACCTTGCACAAAGATATGTGTAAAATTAGATATCAGGTCTACTAGTTATTAGATACATCAGTGACGCAATCATGCATCTAAATTAAGTCTCATTAACTGAGACCCATGATTTATAAGAGCACAAATTGTTTGGAGGAAGCATGAGGCATTTCACTAAGGCGCAATCAGCTATGTTATATTTCTTGAGTAAATCTTTAACATATTTTTCTTGACAAATTGAAATTCCTTTAAAACTTTATTTTATTTGAAAACCTAGAAAATAGGTGAATTCTCCCATCATACTCATCTCATACTTTTTGGTTATTAGTTTAGCAAATTCTTTACTAACCTTATTATTTGTCGACCCAAAAATGATATCATCCACATATATCTGCACAATTATGACATCGCCATTAGTCTTATAAGTAAAAAGAGTGTTATCAATGGTACATCTGATAAACTTGTGCTAAGAAATAAATTTGGACATTGTTTCATACCATGCGTTGGGAGCTTGTTTCAGCCCATAGAGAGCCTTATCTAGTTTGTACACATAGTTGGAAATTCACTGCTTTTAAACCCAGGTGGTTGCTGAACATACACCTCTTTAGTGAGCTTTCCATTGAGAAAAGCACTCTTCACATCCATCTGATATACCATGAATCCTATGTAGGCAGCATAAGCAAGAAATATTCTGATGGCTTCAAGTCTTGCAACTGGTGAAAAAGTTTCATCATAGTTTATCCCTTCCTTTTGTCTATAACCCTGAGCAACTAACCTTGCTTTATTTCTAATAACCACCATTTTCATCCATCTTGTTTCTAAAGATCCACTTGGTCCTAATAATGGTTTTACTATAGAGAGCAGGGACAAGTGTCCATACATTGTTCCTTTCGAACTGATTAAGTTCTTCTTTGTAACACCCCCCAAAAATCGGGACAACGCAGCGGAATGGTAAGGTTGGGGTGCTACTTCAGGGCACAAAACACAAGTCACGGAAAACGACCTTATGATGTTACTTCAAATTCTCTGACTTTGCTTCTTGTGCTTCACCAAGAATGTTAACCAAGACTATGTTCTTGTCCCCTAGACCATTTGTCTTGAGCAGCTGGTGTGATTTTATAGTTGTCATATGGTGATGGTATGGGTATAGATGCAGGTTCAACTTTATTATTTGTGATAACTTCAAGTGTTGAGTTGACTTGATGTACTAAGTTACCATTAACATGAGGTTTAGTTGGTTCTAATTCATTAGGTTCAGAGGTGATATGATGATCATCAGTTACTGGTGAGTTAGGTGATTCAGAAAAGGGACTGATGATTTCAGTTATGGGTGTGATAAGATCAGGGACAGTGATGTTGTTTTTTGAGAGGGATCAAAGGTTGATACATAAGGTATAAAATCATCATACGTTGTGTACTTTATGTAGAGTTTTATGGGTTCCAATAATTCATCATCAGGGGAAGATCTGTTTTCATTGAGGTTTATATCATATCCTTCAGAACTTATGTGTTTGATTAGTTCATCAACTTCATTGAATGTGGCATGAAATGTTTCTTTTGATTCTTGTCTTCTCATGTTGAATACCTTGAAAGCTAATTGCCCAAGAAAGAAACCATCATCAGCCTTTCATCAAACTTTCCCAGATGATCTATGTGATTATGAATGAATACATGACATCCAAATACATGAAAGTGGCTTATATCATGGGATCTTCTTCTGAAGACATCATATGAGGTTTTCTTATATCTTTCACAATGATTGATCTGTTTTAGGTGTAGCAAGCGGTGTTTTATAGCTTCTCTCCAAAATTGTTTTAGGATTCTTAAACCATTTAGCATAGTTCTAGCTGCTTCAATCATCTTTCTGTTTCTTCTTTCAGCTACACCATTTTGTTCATGGGTACATGGAGATGAGAAATTTTGAGAGATTCCTTTTTCATCACAAAATTCTTTTAGTTTATGATTTCTGAATTCTGTTTCATTATCACTTCTCAATTCCTTAACCTTCACTTCATCTAGATTCTCTATTTTCCTAATGAATGACATGATGTAGTTAGTTGCATCACTTTTCTTTTTCAAGCAAAATATCACAGATGTACCTTGAGTACTTATCTACAATTACAAGGGTGTATTTATTGTGACTGATGGTTTGAGGTTTAGCAGATCTAAAAAATCCATATGAAGGAGATGTAAGCACTTGCTGATGGAAAATGATCATATTGTTTTGAATGATGCTTTGCGGTGCTTCCTTTTTTCACAAGTTGAACAAGGTTTGTCTTTTGAAAAAGTAAGAGAGGGAAGACCAACAACAAGGTTTTGTTTGGCTAGTTTGTTGATGTTTTTAAAGTTGATGTGGGATAGTCTCGTGTGCCATAGCCAGTTTACACTGTTTGATGTTTTGGCAAAGAAACATGCATTGCTTTCTTTATGGTAAAATGACATATCAATGACATAGACATCTCTTCTTCTTTGAGCAATTAGCATAACTTCATTGTTTTGGTTGAAAATGATTCCCTAAGTCTTAGTAAATAGAACTTTGAAGTTCGCATCACATAATTGGCTGATGCTGATCAAATTATGTTTAAGACCATTCACATAAGCAACCCTTGTGAAAGTGATTCCATTGCAGTTCAATGAGCCATATCCTTTTGTGTCACCTGAAGAGTTGTCTCTAAATACCGCTTTAGGACCTGACTCCTTTGAATATATGTGCAGATATTATGTAACCCATATAATGTGTCTAGAGCATCCACTATTAAAATACCAAACATATCTCTTTAAGTAATCATGCACAGACATTAAAACTCATTAGTTTCTTTTCTAAACCCACTTTTTAGTGGGTTCTTTTGATTGTTGATAAGCAATCTAGGGTCTCCTATTACTAGGAAGGGCTTTCTTGTCACAATAAGTAGTTTTATGAGCTATACTACCACAGATGTCACATTCAGGGTTCACACTCATCAAAGTGATGATCATTGAACCCATAATATTTGCAAGGTTTAGGAATTATGAGAACCTTTCTAGAAGAGGTCACCTGAGGTGTTTGAGCTCTTAGTTAAGTAAGGGTCTTCTTTATAGCAACTTGTTCAGGGTGTTCTTTGGTCAGATGATCAATAGATTAGCAAATGGAACACTGAGGTTTATTATAACAATCCTCTAAGAGGTGATTTTTAAAACCAGAGTGTTTGCAAGGACTATATTTTACCTTTTGTTTGTTCTTTCCAGACTTAGAATTCCCTGTTTGAGAGACATGTGATGAGTTTTCAGTTGAAGGCTTTATCTATTCTTTAAGTCCTTTGACTTCTTTCATTAAGGTAAGGAGGAGTTCGTCAGTTGTTGAGTCAGCTTTCTTTTCAAGATTTGGGTCAAGGACAATGGGTGTCTTAGGTTGAGCCTTTTTCTTAACTGTTTTGATCACTGATTCTTTCTCAGCTCCCCCTTTTATCTTGTCAGAGATAGAGGTGGTCTAAGAAAGATCAGTGGAAGTAACACTTTTGGTGTACCAATGGGCTTAGTCCCTGAGAGTTTAGGTAAGGGAGGCAGAGAGTCATGATTATCATTAATAAACTTAGTGTCAGAGACACATTCATGTAGATTCTCAATGGAAGAATCTTCAGCCTTTATGAACACAACATCCTTTGAAGAATGTGTGTCCTTTCGTTTGCCTCTTCCACCCAAGGCACGAATAATGTTACCAGGTACTTGCTCGTTGAGCAATTGGTCTAGGGTGACTTTACTAGAGGTCCACTTCTCAATGACTTTCTTTAAGTCAGAGACTTCATCCTTTAAGGATTCATTATCCAGATATAATTTGGTAACTCATGCTGAAGGGTCAGGTTTTGGACTTTGATGTTTTTAAAGTCAATAAGTTCAGATTTACATGAGAACAACTCTTGTTTAAGAGAGTTGAACTTGCTAAGCAAGTTTTTCCTCTGATCTTCCACATAGTGGAGGTTAACTTTGGTATAATCAAGAACATGTTTCCTTTCATCACCATCATTCATAGTAAGAAGTCGCTGTACCTTTTTCATGGTGATTTCAACCCACTGACCTAATATAGCATTAATCTTTTCCATAGCAGGTTCATCTTCAGCTATAGCCATAAATGCCTTGACTGTTTTAGTACCCTCATCCGTTGAAGATAGTGATTCTTCATCCCAATCAACTGATTCAGCAACCAACCCCTTATCATTCTTTTGTTTTGACACATCCTTAGTTTTCCGAGTAAGTAAATTTAATTTAGCTTTAAGGGCTTTGGATCTGACCTTATAATCCTTTTGATCATGATTAGCGGTTTGATTATGCTGATGTGATGCGGATAAGGAGTTAGTTTAAAACTTGATTTTGTTGTGGGATTTATTGGATGAAGGATAAAAAGGTGAGGAGGTTTTGGTGCTTGGACAGTCTTTCTAAAAGTGTCATAGTTTCCCACATGCTAACCATGTTTCTTTGGATTTGTCCATGGGTTTTCTAGCTGCACCAACCCTGCCTGATCTTTTGTAGAATCTCTTTTGATTATCAAGGAGTGCTCTAACATGAAATTCAACATTTAGATCAGCTAAAAACTCATTATTGCTCCTTGTGTCTTCTTCTGCATCTGAGTCACTGTCCTAAAAATATGTGTTAGAGATAAAATCTTTTGAGGTGGAACTCTGAATGGTAAATCTTTTAGTCTTAGGCTCATAGATTTGATCAATCAGCTCCTCTTCATAGTTATATTTGTCAAATAGAGTAGCCAAGATGTCATTCTTAATAGAATTATTGGCTCTCTAAGTCTGATTCGTGCTTAACCATTTCTTTGGTTAGTTGTTCACAAACGTGACATTAACCTCAACTTGGGGAATTTTGACATCTTTATTTTCAAGTTCATTTAACAAGATTTCCAGGCTTGGTGTAAGTTTCTTTTACTTTTTCACCTTCAAGTGCTTTAAAAGCATTGAACTTTAGTCTTAGGGCTGCAATATTGGTATCTCTTGTTTTAGATGGTCCCTCATGACTTAAAATTAAATCATTCCACATTTCTTTAGCAGTGGTACATTTGATGACAGCTTTCATTGTGTCATTTGGAAGGCATGAGATAATGATATTTTTTAGTCTCTTATATTGATTTGTAAGCCTTCTGTCAACAGCTGTCCACTGCTTTTGAGGTTTAAGTAGAAAGTTTTCAGGTGTGGAAGTAGTATATTTTAGAATAAAATGTCCATTTTCTAAGATTTCAAGAAGAAAAGGTTCCAGTCCATCAAGGTAGACAAGAAACCTATCTTTCTAGCTTGTAAAATCTTCCACATCAAGTTGTGGACATTTGTGACATGAGAACCTCCCCTAGAATCAAGAAGTTGGGGGAGATCTTCTTCACCAACAACATTTGTGATAGCATTGTTTGTACCATTGTTTTTAGCATTATCTGTTTCAAAACCATTTTCGACCCTATTGTTGTTTCCAGAATTATTTCCAGCATAATTTCCAGAATTGTTTTCAGAATCGTTTCCAAACATGATTGGATCTTGATTTTAAAAACTTTAAACGGTTTATAAAATAGTTTACAAATCAAATCGCTCTGATACCAATTGAAAGTTCAAATGAACACGTCTAAATGGAAATACAAGAACAATAAATATGCATGCAACACAAAGTATAACTTTTCAATCGTGTAATGCTTTATTAATAAGAATCAAATTATTACAAGTGTTATGCATCACACTTGTTGAATGACAATGTATAGTTACTCTTTGAACAAGTAAAGTTGACAAATTATCAAGTTTACAAGTGAACTTGTATAGACCCGCTGATAGGATCAGCTAACTAGTTGTAAGTTCGACAAAGGAGTAAATGCACTATAATAACGACAACAATATAAGTGTTGAGCATTTACTCCTACTAACATTCTCTATGTATAGTGATACAAGGTTGACTCATTAGTGGGGGTAGCTGGGATGTATCAAGAATCTAGTGAAGAAGTACGTCTGCAATTAATGCACGTCCATTCTTAGAAACATCTCGCCCATACTTTTGTGAACAGTTCTGCCAACTATTGACATCTTTCACCAACTCGTACTAGGAAGACTTTAATTCGAAAGACTCTTTTGTCCCGCTATTTTTCTTTATGGAATTGTCCCGCCTGAATTCCTAAACACACTTAGAGATAAGAGTTATACTCAGTTTATTTATCTCAAAGAGTAATGAAGATCATCAGGGTATTGCTACCCTTGACTTTCAAATCTTCAGCGTATTCTATCTACATACCAGCTGATATCCATCCTAACTAATGAGTATGTATTCAAGTAATCTTCGAATTTCTTGACGATGTCTTTGACCTAAGGTTGCTCGTTGAAGCTGTACTTCAGTGAGTCATTCAATAACTCGTTGACACCTTCTTAGAGAGTCTTCAACACTTAGCTCAATTTATGTTTAAATCTAGGCAGAGACAATTAGGCACTCAATTAACCCAACAAATAACGTGTATTTTATTAACTTTTGTCTAATTTTTAAGTTTAATTTATTGATGGTTTCACCTTAGTATTATCACCCGTAGTTTACACTATCACCTGTTAGTTTAGGGAAATACGGTTTTATATGTACTTAATGGGTTGTCTTCGTGTATCTAATTTAGATAATGCTTGCTTGGCTATGATGACTTTGTCACCAGGTTACAGTGTATTCTGTAACGATTACAATATTTGATCCACGACATGCCTGTATAACTAAGACAATGTTCGTTTTTTAGTTAGGTTGTCCATGGTATTGCATGTTGCAATGCTAGTTGGTGTAAGGAGAATGGAAGGAAACGATATAAACTTTTTCTGCTGCTTGCGTAAAGAATTTCCCTTTTTCTGCTTACTAGAGAAACTTTATATTGATTTCTTCCATACTCATTACTTCAGCGCGTTAGTATGTTCGTTTTACATGCCCTGCATATTCTAACTACAAAATTGATCAATTTCTTAGGTGGTGTGTTTTTTGGCTCTGGAATTTAATAACGACAGCTACCCCTGCAAAAGTATGTTGGTATTAAAAGGCGACGACAACCCAAGATAGCTTTGGTTTTTTCTGAAACAGACACCGCATCAGGTATGATGACATTTTTTAATGGCATGTTTTGTGTAATTAGTAATAGGAGTTTTTTAATTGGTTGGATAAATTTATATTTTGATGTACGATCTGATGGTATATAGAATCAGACATGGAAGATGTTTCACGTTCACATAGATTCCGGAAGTGTTCGTTGATTTCTTTAAGTCATGAAGGTGAGGTTTTTTCACAGGTCCTCCGCGGTTCTAGATTCTTTGATAACATGGCATACCAAGTAGCAGCATTTGTTGAATCGGACTTTATGTAAATGCAGAGCTATTTGAACAAAATGTTTCTTCGGATGTACATAAACAAAATAGGTCAACCATAAAATGTAAGATTCTTCATTTGATGGTTAACCGAGTGATACTCTAAACACGGATAGGTTGCTCGGGAAGAGCAGCGTCTTTTGTAATGTTTGACGTACGAATGTCATTTGCACTTGTTTGCCTAAAAAATTTGTGTTGTACTTTTGTATTCTGAATGAGTGATCAAAAGTTTTTTAAGGTCCGGTAGTACAAGTAATGTTTGTTATTATGTTTGTGATGATTATAATTTGATTGCAAAAAAATGTGAGTTCTAAGGTACAAAATTATTGGTGTATTGTAATTTTAAACGATTCGCTGTAAGTTGAGAAACAAATTTCATAAAAAAATCTTGCGTACTTAAAAATGCTCCGCCGTAACGTGCGATCGCTTTATTACTCGTTTTTAACAAATGGTAGAGAACACATCTTAAAATGGCATGAGTTACATTTCAATTAGAAAGTCAATTTATTTTCAAAGTTGATATATCTTCTAAACTATTTTTTTATGATAATTTTACCATATTTTATATTTTTTTTCAGTCTAGTTTTATATCCATTTTGATATACTTTTTTGAATTTTAGTTTTTTTAGTTTGTCAAAGGGAATGTTTAACAAGTAAGAGAGTGAATGTTTTTGTACATGTGAGTAAGAGAAATATGATGTTAGTATGACGTTGCGAGAAAACTACGGCAAACTCAAACATGTTGTGCAAAGACTTCACTAAACGGGTAGAGAATTGTCAAGAAAGCTGGGTTGACAATGGTTTTTTCGTACGGGCAATGAATCAGGGCAGCTTATCGTATTTTTACCGTAAGAACAATTCATTCACTGTATTTATCGCCGCTTATGCGTGGACACCCGACTAGTTCTTATAAATGCATGTAAAACTTTTGGTGTATGTTTTTTTCAGATCCTTGTGGTCCTAATTATAGTGACGATGATATAGCCTAGAAGAGAAAGTAGTGATTGAATGGGGCCATGTTGAAGCTTCCTCAAACCCTACACATTTTTCTGCCACAACACAAGAAACGTGACTATCAACCAAACCAAAAAACCCTTTTTTACATTTTCATTTTCATCTGCCACTTTTGAGCTGTCTCTTTTCTTCATTTCAATTATTACTCACTACTAATCTAATCATTCATTTTTTTTTATAAATTTATATTACCTGTTATATTTCATCATCATTGATCATTGAATTCTTCAATACCAGATCAAACACTTTTCTTCCTTTCTTCTTGTTTTCAGTTTCATATCATTTATTACTTTGACTTTTTTCCACTTTCTTTACTATTTTCTACACCAATTTTTATAAAAAAAAGAAAATTTTATAAAGATATTTATAAAATTCTGAGATCTGGGTATTGTTCATTGATGTGATATGAATCATAATCAGTAAAAAAATGGCAAATTGAGCTACTTTCTTTACTATTTAGGTCCATTTTTTTTTATAAATTTTTTTTTTAAGAAAATTGGAAATCTGGGTATTGTTTATTGATGTGATATGTATTGAAGTGAGTAAAAAAGATGGCAAATTTAACCCCAGGAGTGCTGTTAAAACTGCTGCAACATATGAACACAGATGTTAAAGTAAGTGGTTCTGAACATAGATCATCTTTATTACAAGTTATTAGTATTGTTCCTGCTTTATCTGGTGATCAATTGTTTCAAAATCATCAAGGCTTTTATTTAAAAGTCTCTGATTCATCTCATGCCACTTATGTTTCCTTGCCTGATGAGAATGTTGACTTGATTTTAAGTGATAAGATTCAGTTGGGTCAGTATGTTCATGTGGATAGGCTCGAGTCTGCTACTCCTGTCCCCATTTTGCACGGGGTTAGGCCTGTTCCTGGTGGCCGACATCCCTGTGTTGGTACGCCTCAGGATATTGTGGCGACGCATTCTTTAGGTTTTTTAAATAATGGTAGTAGTTCTAATAGTAGTAAGTTAATTGGTAACGTCAAATTGCCGTCGAAAAAGGAAAGTAGTAGTGTGAGATCGTCAAATGGGGTGTTGGATGGTAAGTTGGCGAGATCTAAGTCACAGTTGTCGAAGTTGATATTAAATACGAGTGAATCAAGGCAATCTTTGTCGAAGGTTAAACCGTCGAGTTCAAAGTCAATTCCGTCGTCTCCGACTAGTTGTTATTCTTTGCCTAACTCGTTTGAGAAGTTTTCTAATGGAGTTAAGAATCAGTCGAAGATTAAAGGGTTGGATAAGGACATTGCTAAACTGAATTTAGGGGAAAAGGGGGCTGCGGTTCGTGGGCCGAGTTCGAGTGGGAAGAAATTTGGGATTGGAAGTTCGATTAAGAATTTTGTGGAGTTGGGGCCCAAGGCTTTGAGGAAGAGCTGGGAAGGTAGTAGTATGGATGTCAAGACTCCGAGATTGAAAGTCACTAAGAATGAGTCAAAGGCTGAAGCTCGAAGCACTTCCGTGAGTTATTCATTTACTTATACTCATTTCTATTTGTATGTAGTTAAAATTTGTTGCTTTGTGTAAGATCATGCAAATTGTTTTTCACATGTGTCGTCGCCTAAGATTAAGAAAATCAGGACTGTCATCTGATATTTAAGGTGCTTTATTTTTTAGCGGTGATTTGTTTTTTCCGACGTATATGAGTATCTTCTCAGTTTTTTGTTCACAATGCCTTCGCTTATGAAAATTGCCATCATGGTCATGCCTCTAAACACAATTGTTTTCCACGTACCCCAATAAGTTGAGGATCTCGAACTTGCAGCTGTATTTAAATGAGAATCATTCCATGAGTGGTGTGATTTCTTAGTTTAAATCTTATATGTATTATATGCTCTTCTGAATAGCTTGTAGCGTTGTGTCATGTTCTTGAATGACAACACTAAAAAGGAAGAAAAAAAAGGTTTCAATTTAGGTATGAGGGGTCTGAGTTATCAGTCTGCTTTTAGCATTATGACTAGATGTGCTTTGTTGTTCGTTCCTAACTCTTAAGCCTTATCTTTAAGGAAAGTGTTTGAGTACTTATAAAATGTCTAGAACAGGGTAAACTGCAAGGCACGCTCACTTCATATCTAAGTTAGTGACTTGACTTAATCTCTACTACTAACCATCAAAATTTCAAAATTACCATCCTGGGCGATATCAACCAAAGTAATGAATGAAAAAAGTAACAAATTAGAAATGACGTGAAAGAGCAATGCTATTTATTGCAGTTGGCCCTATTCTTATTTAATAATGTTTGCTCATTTAATTGCTTATACCTGATGTCTGTGTCATAAACCACAACTAAATGGCCTAGGCACCTAACCTTCTGACCAGAGGTCTAGGGTTCAAGCGTTACTAGGTACACATTTAGGGGTTGTCAGGGAAAAGGGTCGGAAACGGTGAAGGGGATACCTCGGTTAGGCCGCATACATTCGAGTCAAAATTCTCCCTCCTCGGCTAACCTGGATAGGGAAAAACCTCATCGGTTTGCCCTGGTGTGTGTGCCATACTGAAACGGGAAGAATAAAAGAAAAAGGGCTGTAATTTAGGTATAAGGAATTCCAAATATTGTTCACATTGAGCATTCTGACTAGACCCATTCTGTTATTATTATTTTTTCCCCATTCCTGTAAACATATAGAATACCCCTTTGATACAAATCATCATTTGACTCAGGTTCCAAGAAAATCTACAAGTGAAAGGACGGTATCTAGAGAGGAACCAACTGTGAAGTCATCTAAAGTGGAAAGCAAAGTACAAACACCTGCAAAGAGAGCAGAAGTGGTTGATCATGACAGTTCCAGTAAGCAAAAACCATCATCGGGCAGAAAGTCATCAGCAGAGGCATCTGCCAATGGTCTACCAGGAAACTTGGTTAAAGTTTCACTTAGTAATAGACGGTTGACAGAAGGAGGTGCTTCTTGGTCTTCACTCCCATCCTCTCTTGCTAAGCTTGGAAAGGTACCCTTCCCCTGTTACATTTGTCATAATCATTTTGTTTTTGTAGAAGTTCTGTAATTTTTTGCTAAATCTAGCTGGTCTTTGGAAAACGGGTATACGGATGAGGTTCTCTGTGTTAGGTTACCTGGCGAGGGCAAGCCTTTTTGACCAAAATCTACGCAGCCTCACCGGGTTAGTCCCGGGACCGTTTCCGACCCTTCCGGCCACCTCCAAATGCACACACCTAGCGATGTCTTAACCCTTGACCTCTTGTGAGGAAACCGAGGACCTTACCACTAGCCACTAGGCTATTTGGTGGTGGTGGACTTTGGAAACTTGTATTGAATTCAAATGAGTTAAAAACCAAGCAGCAAAATATCATAGTACCCAATTTATCTGATGTTATAATTATTATTATTAATTTTTTTGGGGTATGATTCCGTAGGAAGTCATGAAGCATAGAGATTCTGCCCAAATTGCTGCCATAGAGGCGATGCAAGAGGCCTCAGCTGCAGAAACCTTACTTCAATGTATAAGGTACTTCACTTGCAACATCTTAGTCGTCTGTTTCTCTAAATGTGCTAAAAATCATCAACTGTATTGTTTGTGGACTGAACGCGGTTACATTTTGCGGGCTGCACGGTTATTCTCATGTAAGCTTAGACTAAAATATAAGAGTGTGATGGTATTGTTCATAAGTTACAGAGCGAGTTTATACAAACCCCAAAGGTTGGCCTGTTAGTAATTCACTAGACTTCGTGGATCAAAACGGCTAATGGTGCCATGATGGTTCTACAGAAAAAAGAAGGAAATAATTAGTATTTGACGTTGAGTGCTATTTAGTACTTCCTCCCTTTCCATATGCAGTGTTTTTTAACACATATTCTAAGGTACTAGTCTAAATAGTCATCACATATCTAAAGGCCTCTAGTAAATACAAAATTAAGGAATTCTATAAACCCAAATCAATCACATCCATTAATCTGTGAAAATGTAGTATTACGACGCTCCACAAAATGGAACTTAACAAGAGAAGCCCATCAGTAATCCTTACAAATAACGTTTGTTTTGCTCATTTTTGTTACTACTGACTAGAGGTGACAAGAAAGATGGGCAGGTTGAGTGATTGGTCAAAATGGGTCATCTTTTAGTGCGAGTAGAAAGAGCCCTGATCGCGTGGGTCTCTAAAACTTTTTGGCCAATCTTTCAACTTTGTATAAATAACTATTGTGTTACTTATAATTACAAAAAACATAATCATTACAGTAACGATAGTCTATATTTTCAAATTAAACAGTTTGAGGGTAGTAAGCATTAAATTAGACCTTGGGCGACTTTCAACCGCTGTTAGCCATTTTTACTAGCTCATAAAACACAACCGAAATCAACCTATTTGACGCAACTAGACGGCGAAAAGCCCAAGAGGGAAACCTAATAACTGTCGACAAAAGTTTTTATTTCCTTTTGACAACCTAATGACGCCAAACTCTCCTATCCCAATTGCGAAAAACAGTAGATAAACTTATATGTTGACTTCAATTCTGTATCATTCATCTAATCCTGCTTGTTTTTGTGTGGGCAGCACGTATTCTGAGCTGCGTTCTTCTGCAAAAGAAGACAACCCGCAGCCTGCCGTTGAGCAATTTTTGGCATTGCATGCTAGCTTGAACAATGCTCATCTTATTTCCGAGTCTCTTTCCAAAACAACTCAACTGGCTTCATCATCAGATAACGAAGATACGCCGTCAGAAGAACAATTGAGAATTTCTTCAGAAAGGCATAAGCAAGCAACTTCTTGGGTCCATGCTGCCATGGCTACCAACTTATCATCCTTCTCGGTATATAGCAAACAAGGCAAGTTAACCTCTTTGATTCCACCATCTTCAAACACAGATTCAACTGCCAAGACCGTCCGACCTGTGCTAGTGCTCGAGGGGTCCACCAATACCACCGCAGGCTCCGCCAATACCCCATCGCCAAAGACTACCCAAGTTAAACCCCGACAGTCAATTGGGTCAAAGATAGTTAACTCATCAACTCCACGACGACAAACACTTGTACCAAGTGTTCAACAAAAGTCAAAGGTCCAACCTCAACCTCAACCTCCTCCGCCAGAATGGGAAAAAGGAGTTGGTTTTGATGAAGCAATCGACTTGGCACAAAAGTTGAAGCTGGAGTCTCAAGATTGGTTCTTGGGGTTTGTCGAAAGATTTTTGGATGCTGATGTGGATACCTCTAGCAGCCTTTCGGATAATGGTCAGATTGCAGGCATGCTGAGTCAGCTCAAGAGCGTAAATGACTGGTTAGATGCAATTGGATCTACCAAGGGCGATGATGACGATGAAGAAGAAGAAACCTCTCGTATATCACCAGAGACAATTGATAGGATAAGGAAAAAGATTTATGATTATCTTCTTACACACGTAGAATCGGCTGCAGCTGCGCTTGGTAAACCCTGAACAAAGACTATTTAAGATGACTCGTCTGATGATATGTCGTTGTTAGCTGCTGCAAAACGGTTAAAGATGACAGATTACGTTTCTCAAAATTTTTTTGTATATAAATTACTGAGCAGGTTGTTTTGGGGGGTATAGATGGGAGTGATGACAAAATTGATTATGAGAAAGGAAATTGTGAGTTGGGAGATTTGATTGTGTGTGTTCATGCTTTTGTTTCGGAAAATGTTCATATAAAACTTTTAAGAAAATGAACAATATGAGCAGAGATGATAACTGATCTGCTTGCCTTGTGCTGAATGTCATGTTGATATTTGAACAAAGGACATTTGTCTGCTATTGACTAAAGTCGTTTTTAGTTATTCGACTATTGACTTCACGATTGCCCGTTGTATTTAGTTGTGTTCGTAGCCTTCACTCTTGACGAAAGTTCTCTCTTGCGAGAAAATAAATTTCGTAATTCTTTGATCTTACAATGCAGCTTGGTTGATGCAGAAATTTACTCAACTGTGTGTAGTTTGAGACAAGCTTTACATATTTGTTTAAGTAATATTGCTCGAGCTTAGTAAATTCAAGCCCTTACAAAAAGTGAAATTTGTTTCACTGACCTTAGATCTGTCTAGCAACGAGAAGACAGTGGAAAGTTTTGTGGCCTAAGACTAAGGTTGTACCAACGACGCATCACATATACTTTTGCCTCGTACAACACAGATACACAATACATTTATACAAGGTTCACATACACGTCCCTATAGTGTGTCTACTAAACATAAGCCAGTGGTTATGTTAACGTTTTCATGTATGCCCCTCTTGGAATATTGGCTTCAGGGTATATTCATATACAATATTAGTACATTTCTTATGTTACAGTAAAAGCAGCAGAAGAACCTGTGAAATGGTTGACTGAACCAAACAGCGATTTTGATGCACCAAAATGCGTTATTCTGTATACACCAGAAACAACCATATCAGGTATTTCCCATTCTATTGTAGCATAGCTTCTTGTACTAAGCTTTGAAGGTCTCGACCACTTAAATTTTAGGCACCAGTCATCATCATCATACGCTGGTTCCCAGTTCTTATCAGACTGTAGAATCTCTACCAATGCATACGTGCCTTCGGTCATAAGGTCATTCCTGGGGCATGCTGACCAGAACATGACTGTAACAACATCACCCCGCTTAAAGATAGAGCCAGGAGGAACGTCTGTTTTACAATCACCAAAACTCAAACCAAGAGGGGTTGCATCCATGACAACTGGAGTCAGAAGGCTGATTTGTTTGTCAAGTAGATTAGGAGGCTGTGGGCCCGGTTCAACTTTCTGGTCACTGATGAGGGAAGATGCTAATTTCTTGAACTCTTGAATGTACGCGTTCAAAGTATGTGGTCCATACAGAGTCGAAGCTCCCTGAAAATCATGTATTTTTTGTTTTTGTATTGAGAAATGTTTGACGATAATTAGAAAATGGAAATAGGAAATTTATGAATTATATATTGACCTCGTATCTCTGAATTTGATATTCCTCAAATGTAGTCACATACTGTGAATAAGTATTTGTAAGTCCTGCAATTACAACATGAACATTGCTATCTTTGTTTCCAGATGTCATAACTTCCTTGACAGCCTGACGGAGGCGCCTCCCTGCCATAGTCGTGAATTCTACATAGACCAATAACCAATGTTCATAAGAACGAAAAGTAGGTTAAGGTGGAAAACAGACAAGAAAAGTAGAAAACTAAATACGCCAAAAATGAGGTAAACAGCTCTGAGGACATGTTGAGTTTCTTTAACTCAATTTAAACATAGGGCAGATATTTACCTCCTGGAACGTTGAGAATAACAAGTTGTCCAATTTGAAAAATCTGAACTGGAAGAATGGACGGCTGAACAAATCATGATGAGAAATATGAGAAGGTGCTCATACGCTAAAGCGAGTATTACAAGAAAATACAACCACAAGGATCCACTTAGAATGCCGGTGGTAAGTCTCCAAGGCTATATTATTATATTACCTTAAACCTAATATTATCACATTTTTGCTCTCGCTAGCACAAAAAATTGATAAGTTGTTGGATAATCATCACAAATGCATATGAAAAGTAGAAACTAGGGAACCACTTGTGAAGTCATGAAGTTAAGGTAGATTACATAGATACGCATTAATCATTCGTAACTACTGATGGATAAGAATACATTCACATGAACACTTTAGATCGCAGCTATCTCCCCCAATATAAACATCAAAATTCTATATTTACCCAAACATGCATCAAAATCATTGCAAATTATGCAGTATCCACTTGTAAGTTGGGTAAAATAGCGCATTTGAGGTTTGTATTGGTAAATATGGCATTTGAGGTTTATATTGGTAAATATGGAATTATCCCATTTGGTATCAAGACAATTTGGATGATAAAGATAAATTTTTGGGGTTGAATGGTTAATAATGATGGCATTAAATGTTTTAAAGACCAAAATGCCCTTCACGCGAGACTATTTAGGACCAAGAGTGCAGGAAGGGCGATAGACAAACCTCCAGTCACCACAGTCTAGAAACGATCCAAGAGTATAATTATCATCGTGAAAGTCCCAAAATTGTTACCATCTTAACAGCGATAATGAAGAACCTAATACTAGATGGAGAGAAAGGACACTAAAAGTTCTAATATTGTTCTTTTTATTTTTTTCTTGAAATGACGTCTTATTGAACTTTTAAATTCACATAATTCAAAAGTCACATATCTGTTTATTGCTACTTAACACACATTAAACAATCACTATTGTTTCTCTCCATAAATACGTCATTGCCAAAAAGCTGTGATTTTTTGTGTTCTCCTAACTGCCTCATGTTCAATTCAAAATTTGGGTTTTTAGCTTTTCACGTTATATGTTTAGCAGACATTTTAGAGCACATGGATGTCACGTTTGTTCTTCCCACATATAGATATACTGTTGCTTTGAAATTTTGAGAACAGGAACAAAATACCATTTTGAAACGAGTAAATAATTGAACATGAGATTACAGTTGAACTTAACCGCCCAAATCATATGGTTCCATGCATTTCATCACCGGTGTCAATCATAATGTTTCGGATCCTGACTTTGATCTGCTTCACACTGTTTTTTTCAGTAAACCTCCAACAAGCTTCCACAAGGCGTTTCCCTAAAAACAATGTAACGAACTGCAAATTAAAAGTTGAACCGAAACTGTGCACATGTAAATCTTATTATTATAACCTGATCGTCTCCCTGTGTAAAGTCAAATGCACCAGGTCCATCAGTGGTTCCAGCAGCAAAAGCAAAGCCCATTGCAGCAGGGCATGTTCTGACCGACTCATTGACATTTGACAATCTGACTGAAAGGTCAGAGAAATCAATATATGAGTGTCGATACCCAACTTTCCCTTTCAGTTGCTCAGATGCACTTTCAAACAGTTCCGCTGCTTTTTTAAATTGTCGTTTCACCACTGAAGCTGTACTCTCAAATTCATCCGGGTAACTGTGCAATAATAAAATGGCTATAAGAGATTTCATTTCATTTCCTAACATTTAAGATGGGGTAAGGTAGTGCATACCCTGGACCACGGCCGTAACATAGTTCATTTCGACCATTGCAGGTACTCTGATTAAAATCACAGGGCAAACCAGTATCTATACAGAACGCTCCAAGCACATTTGGGCTTACGTCACCACAATTTGATTGACAAAATGCAGACACAAATTGAGGCCTTTCAGCCTGCCTAAAGCTACTCCTCAAGCGTTTTGAAACACTTAAAGCTCTTGTAACAGGTCTTCCTGGAGATGACCGGAAGCTAGACGCAAGTTCCATCAACTTCTTACCTGTTTGAAAATCAAAGATAAGTCGTATGAATTTTTATTAGTTATATAGCAGATTTGATTAGATTAAACATACGGTGTTCATGGTAGTTCGGGATTATGTTACAGATTCTTCGAGGTACTCTATAATAAGAAGCTCCGGAGTCGGTGACTGATTGTATGATTTCAAATCCTTTGTGGGTGACATTTGAATTATACCAATCCTCCATAAATCGTGCAGCTGCACCTTTATTGTCACCACTAATAAGTGAATTTGTGCGGCTCATGGAAGTTCCATGAGTGGCAAACCAATTAAAGCTTCCTACAGGACCCCACGTGTCATCTACAAACTTCAAGAGCGTCATTTCCTTATCGGTGTCATATTTATATTTTCTTCTTTCCTCTTCTGGATTATTCAGATAACCGCTGGGACTACGGTTTATACTAGCATCTAAGAGCTCTCCTAAAAAGAAAAACCAAAATAATTACAACATAAAATTACAAGACATACAAATACACAGCATTAAAGCTGGACGGTGCATGAAAAGAGTAACTCTAAGCACTAAATTAAGTCCAGTCGACAAGAGTTAGTAATTCGGAAAAATACTTCAACAGATAGTTCAGCATTTCTGCATATGCAACATTGCGATTTTCTACCCATTTGCATAAACTGGGTCAGTTTGGCTAGAAAAAAGACGTGTTGAAAGTCGCCCACAGTTTTTTAAAAATTCTTACAACCCCCAACATTGCTTTTTCTTCAAAATAAATAGAATACTTTTTTAATGATAGATATTAACTATTTATCAATTACGACATATGCAGTTCAGTCGCTAACTCGACCAGACTTGTTTTGACCCCAACCCGGCTGATCCACATCTACTATGTGCAATAAAGCTCACCAAAAACCACTGCTATGCACACATATCAAAACATTAGAAACAGAACGTTAAAACCATAGCTGATTTGGTACACCTGTATTTATAAAGACAGAACCAGGACGAAGATTTTCATGAGCTTGAATGATGCTTTTCTCAATGCCATCAACAAGGACATCGAATGATTGTTGTACGAAACCAAGAGATGTTATTATATACACAACATACTGAAGATATCCTCCAGGACCAGCATGGGTGTGAATCCCGCTGATGCCAACATTCTCCTCGGTATATAGGTCGCCATACCTATACTACGAAAATCCATACACCATTTTAGTAATTTTGAAAAAGAGGCTGAAATATCGGAACTAACTAACAATGTGTGGTTGCAAATACGCACCTTGCTTTCAATCTTTCTATCACTTTGATGGTAACAATTTGTGAAGCCATACACGCATCAAGGTTGACAAAAACTAACGACTTCCCTTGAGGCTCTGCAACAATGGAAGCATCCGAGCTCTCAACCGAAATGAATACCGGCAGTGGTTTAGTTCCATATTAGCTATCCATCATAATTCACCTCGGCCAGCAGGTCCTGTAATGTCATAGCTTCCAAGACCAATCAACGTGGTAGATTCCCCACTGCATTTCACTAGTAATACTAACAAAAGAGTCGCTAATAACCACATGGACACAGATACATTCTGTAGTACAGAACACGATAGACGTGGAAGTCGCTTCATAGATCCGTCCAATATTCGTTGGATCCTAAATTAAACAGAATAAGATACAAAAGCATCTGAAAATATGAGCGCAAACAGCCAAAGAAGCTACACATACTTGTAAGCTATTAATCAACAAGAACCAAAATAGGAAAGTTTTGGGTAGGGCAAAACCGTCCCTTAAGAGAGTGTTTGGGATTGCATATTTTTTTCTGTTTTTTTGGTTATCTGAAGCAGAAAGACAGTTTCGGTTTTGGCAATTGTACAAAAAAATTTATAAATGAATTTGATTGGAAATATATATCAATTTACTAGTATTATTTTTACAAAACATTATTGCGTCTTTCTACAAAATGAGCATAATCAAACACTAGTTCCAGACACACATACTTGTTTTTAAGACATAGTTCGTTTCAAGCGGAAGCATAAGCAGAAAAAATAAGCAATCCCGAACATCCTCTCAGGCTTAGCTATGGTTAAGCGTACAAAAATAATAACTGATAAACAGTATACTTCCTATATCAACCATGGCATCAATCTTAGCACTATGTGTCAAGGGAGTCATAGGCTCGTGTTATAGCAAAAAGTAGTTTTCTTATAACTTAACCCAAAAACACTTTCCCTCCACCACTCGACACCCACGGCCCCACACTTAACCAAATGAAACACAAAAACATAAATAAAAACAAAAAAGGAAAAAAGCCTATGGCTAGGTTGGTAATCTTGGCGTGAACCCTTATTATTCAAGGGGGTACCGCGCTGAGCCATAGGGTCGCGTTATAGGGCTATAATACGTAATATAACTTGGGGTACCGTAGTGTTAACAACTAAAAGAACGCTTAATCCTAGCCCGCCCAAGATAATAAATAATAAGTACAATGTAATAGCAAATTTACAATATCCGCCTACTAATTAGGGGGTGTTTGTTTAGGCCTCTCTGTGGGCTTATGAACTTATTTGATTTCGACTTATATAACATAAGCCTTAATTTTCCAGCTTATTTTGAGGCTTGTGGGCTTATATAAGTTTATTACGATATGATAAACTTATATAAGCCCAAAAGTCTCGATATAAGCCAGAAAATTGGGGCTTATGTTATATAAGGCGAAATCAAATAAGCTCATAAGCCCACATATAAGCCGAAACAAACACCCCCTAAACAGGATAATCTAGCATGTGTGTCTTGGTAATGTAATCAATAAGTTGATATTAATAAAAAGAGTTTTATCAAATTTATATCAATAAGTTAAGTTTGATTGAATTTGGTAAAAACAAGTTGAAGCAGCAACTATAGTAGTATATTAATATTAATAAAAAGGAAAAAAAAAACAAAACAAATAGAGTATACCTGATTGAATTCGATCAAAGGAAGTTGGTGTGTGTTTTATATAAAACACATTTCTAACCAAATTTCTTTATTATTGTTGTTTAACCAAATCTGTTTTGGTCATATACCTAAAACGACAACTATTTTAGACATATTTAAAGATGGGGAAGATTTGTAACACATGTTTTCGATTGTTTTTTTCTTTTTTTTATATAATTTGTTTTTATTATAAAACTGTAAAGGAAAACGCGAAAAAAATACTAAAGTTTAATAAGTCAAAAATATTAAACTGTCAAAAAGTTAGAACAAAAACTGAAAAAAATTGTATCGTACTATAAGCAGGATAACAAAAAGGAATGTTTTGTACTATTTTATACTTTTTCGGTGGACACGGGATACCAATAGCAATAGTGACCTTGATCAAAGTGAGTGTACAAATTCACTAAATACACAATAATATTGTGGTTGCAGGCATGACATTTGTTTGGTATTTCTTAGAAATAACAACTAATATTGCTGTTAGGATTGTTATTGTTTCTGCTTAATATTAACACTTATGGTTCAGGCTTGCTTACACTTTCAACTTACGCTTCTTTGATGCCACCTATCTTTTCGTTGCTGCTATACATGGCGTGTGACGATGGTGACGGGTGTGTGACGAAAATGATAGGGTTGGAAATAAGCAAGCTTGAGCCAGTTTTTATAAGATGATAGCATTACTGATTGTCAAAGGCTGCGATGAGGACACGTGAACATCCCTAAGCGGATTCGATTAAAAATTGGACAACTAATCATAAGGGCTCCTGCCTTTTATATAAATTAGATAATTATGGTTCAGGCTTCCTTAGACTTTCAGCCTATGCTTCTTCGACGCCACCGACCTTTTCGTCGCCGCTATACATGGCGTGTGACGATAGTCACGGGTGTATGACGATGATGATAGGGTCGTAAGCTGGAAAATAAGCCCACATATACTTGCTCGTACGCATCTTGGCGGGGCAAGTTGCCAGATTTTCAGCCATGGTGTATGAGCCCTCTTTTTTTAGCTGTTCCAGAAGGGGGATTGAATTTTGTTTCTGATTTCAATCTACCAACTCTTGCTTTTACGATTGAATGTGCAGACAGTTAAAGGATTACAGAATGCGCTAAAAGTAAGATATCTTGGCGGGGAAAGCTTGCTACTACTTTTAATTAAAAGGCAAGATTTCAGGATAAATGTGTTTAATGAAAACGCCCGTCCCGACCCGTGATATGGTAGCCTCTTTAACTTATAATTTCTGGCGAAAGAAAAACTAGGTTTTCATTACGAGGCTGTGATGATTAATTCCTAAAAAATGTACAAGGTTGAGGTTATTCGCATCTTGGCGGGTCAAGTAACTATCTTTGCAGCCATGGCGGATTAATCCACTTTTTCAGTCGTTTATAAATCTGAGCCTCTGACGATGATGTTGAAACTGTTGTCGTTGTTTATGCTTAAAATTAAGAATTACGTTGTGGGGTTGGTTATAAATTCTGCTTATGCTACTTTGATGCCACTGATCCTTTTTTTGCCGCCACCCACGGCCTGATAGGCTCATAAACTGCAAACTAAGATGTAAGAAAACCAAGTTTGGTTGTGGTCTTGAGTTACGCGTAAGTTGTAATACGAGCAGCAGACGGGAAATTGGTGGTTCATCTGTCGTTCCTGAACAGACAATACATATAAATCGGAAGGTATTTCAAATACCTTTAATCGAGTTCAATGTATGTGTCGACGTAGTCATGTCTTCTACGGTTGCAAACAATAGATAGTAGCAGCGTGCACTTCGATGTAAGCACAGTAGTAGTCTTTTGAATTTTTAGATTATTTATTACAAAATTTAATTTCTCCTGTTTATTGTTGTTGTTTTATGAGCGGGATGATGCATTAGAACGACGTGGTGTTGAATTAGCTCGGCATACTGATGCAATGCTGATGCTTTGGAACGACGGCTTTAGTCTCCGGAAAATCAAGCCACAGAAGCATTTGCAATGTCTAAGGGTAAGTTCGCTTATCCTTCTTTAGCTGAAAATGACTATATTTTCCAGTAATAATATAATTTTTTGAATAATAGCATATAACATGATGCGTACATTAAGAAAATTTGGCTACTGACCCATTCGACCCGTATGTAGATCAAATAGAACTCAAACTGACCCGTTTACAAGCAGATATGTGGCTATTAATAGTTATAACAGATAAGTTTTGATGAGGTGTCATTTTATACACTTTTCGGGGTCGTTTAACCCCCTATGTCGTGCATTTATGCCCAAAATAGGTACTTAATCGTTCCTTTTCAGGTATTCAGCATTTAGAAGGCAATTGGAGGAAATACACGTGACTTGGGCTCATTTGGAGAAGAAATGGACAAGACTACGGACCTACACCAACATCTCTCAAGATTATGTTCTCAGCAGCTGGAGACGGCGTCACAGATTACACGTGACGCCGTCATAATTCATACCAAGACGGCGTCACAAGATCTCAAGACGGCGGCAGAATGCATGACCCATCCCATTATCTAGAATATTCTCTTTCACGACGGCGTCACGATTAAAACGCGACTCCATCGCATCGATTTTCCTATATATACAAACCCAAAATTAGGGTTTTAAGTGTGTAACTTTAGAGTAAAAGAAAGGGATGAACCCTAGTTCGTTTAGCAACTGTTAGGGACGATTCTAGGGCCTCAAAACCCTATTGTACTTCCTTCAATTCATGTTTTAATCAAGTAAGACTATCTTAATCATTCAATATGTCTTGTTGTTTGATTCATTATTGTTCTTGCTTTACTTATAACATGCTTGGCTAAACCTTCTATTGTGTTTATTTATGATTGTATAAAACCTAGAATGTAGATCTTAGTGGTGTTGCTTCTTGTGATAAATATGCATGCAAGGTCTTAGAAAACCAGCTTTTGTCTGTATCGTTGTTGATATGTCTAGGAAAACATGATTGTGTATAAAGGATACCATCGGGTAACAGTCTTCATAATACCTTGCCCCTTATATGGTTGATCCACTCTTAATATATTTCAAATGCATTTAATATACTCTTAGGGGCCTTGTAATAGTCTTCATACTACCTTACTTGTGCGTTGCCTTAACGAAATATTAAATAGACGGCGGGTTCGTGTAATTCGTTCATGACTTAGGAAATAATTACATAGATCATCACGCAAGTGTGGACAAAAGCAACAAACCACTAGGAAGAAAGCAATCTTAGGGCGTAATACATGGATTTAAATAACACAAATCTTTCTATTATATTGTTATCACCAAATTAACGTAGTTTATTATTTAGTTTTTTAATAGCTAAAACCAAAACCAATCTCTCAAAAACATAGATTTTACTGCTTTCTCATAAAATATAAAAATAACAAAAATAATCTTTCTCTCAACCCTTAGAATTCTATTAGACCGTGATCAGCCTTCTCCAACCTATTCCCCTAGAGAACGATAACAAACCTCCTCCGAAGTCTTGCTTTATACTACACTACAAACGATTAGGTACACTGCTAAGGAGTTGTTAAAACTTCTTGTAGAAGTCCCTTACGATAAACCGCAACAAAGTTTTTGGTGTCGCTGCGGGGAATAGTTTGGTTTTGATCATCAGGTTAGCTTAGTTCTACTCAGTTTGAATCCTTTCAATTTTCCTTTCAAGTGAGAAATTTAATTTTGTAAAGTAGCTTTCTCGTAGTCTATCTGTTCTTCGTGTTATTTGTTTCGTAACCCATTCTCGTCAACACCATGGGAGACGAGAAATCCTATTCCGCACTCTAGGAGATACTCTAAACCTTAGCCACGAGGGCTTATTGTTACCATCGAGCTCCCCGAAGGGAACAACGTGGTACCCCTTCGATCCGACACCATTCGGTTGGTGCAAAACGGATGCTCGTTCCACGGACTTCGGTCCTAGGATCCAAACCAACACCTCAAGGATTTCCTTAAACTTATGGACTCAATTGACCTTGATGGTTCAAATAGGGAAAGAACGCGCCTACGTATATTTCAATTTTCCCTTCGCGATCAAGCTAGCAAATGGCTTGAACGCCTTCCAGCAGGATCCATCACCACATGGGAGGATCTTACTACCCGATTCCTTGCTCAATTCTTTCCACCGGGAAGGACCGCAAAACTCCGCAATGATATCCTGATGTTCCAACAACATCATGGAGAATCTCTATCCGAAGCATTGACTCGTTTCAAGGACTTACTCCAAAAAGTCCCTCATCACGGCATTGATCGTTGGCTTCAAATCTAATTTTTTTATGATCGTGTCTCCTTTCATCTTAAGTGCGAGATTGACCACGCCGCTGGCGGCAAGCTCCGCAATAAGAATGCTGACGAATCTTGGGAAATCATTGAGAACCTCGCTCTCTACGACCATGAGTGCTGGGATGACACGAAAGAATTCGTCAAACCGGTCAAGGCTATTTCTACACCTCAAGGCATCTCAAAAACACCTAACCGAAGACTTCTTGAGCTCGGAGACTAGATTAACTTCTTACTAAAGGGATCGCGACCAACCCTAGGAGGTCAACACACATCCCTCATGCTTATGCTGATGCAGTCCATTCCAACCCTCACCCACAAAGCCATAACGAGCCACCTAAGCTGAATCCATTTACTTTTCGTGAACGTACATGTCTACGCCTCAACCCCAAGCATTAGGAACTACTTTTGAGGCTCGAGTAAGGGACTACATGGCAGCACACACCAAAAGAATGGAAAGATTTAAAAACGCCCTTTTCAAGCAACGCGAGGAGATCAACGACAGAATGACTGAAATGTTCGGACTTCTTAAGGAACTCACGATCAGCAGAACCCCTGAGAAGGTATTGATAATGGAAGAAGCCAAATTCCCCGTCACCAAGAACGTAAATTCTATCTCTCTAGCAAAAGGAGAGGAAGAAAGGAGTGACAAGACGGATGAGACACTCGACAACACCGTAAAACCTACCAGAACAGAAACAGGAATACCAGTAAAGGAAGCCGAAGGGAATAATGAAACTAAAAACAAGCCTATAGAAAAGGCTGAGGAGAAAGAAGTGGTGGAAGTACTCAGTTCTCGGCCTGTAGAATATTATCTGAAGCATAGGATTAATGAAAAACTAATCGAGGGACTAGTCGATAATAATAGGTTCAATGACTCTCTGTCTAGGGCCCGAGTTAGGAAGGTAAAGGGAAAGACATATAATGTGTTACCTCGGGGGCCTGTTTATGAAGCGATCCTCAAGAAAAAGATAACAAAGAAGGAGGACATCGGAGGGAATTTTGAAATACCTTGCAGCATAGAGGGCCTTAAGTACGTGAACGCCCTCGTCGATCAAGGGTCCGATGTGAACGTCATGCCCTACTCCACCTACATGAAACTTACCGACGAAAGGTCTGCTGAGACAGACATCAGACTCTCACTAGCTAGCCACTCGTACATTTACCCTTTAGGAATTGCTGAGGACGTATTAGTTGAGGTCGCTGAACATGTATACCCCGTAGACTTTGTGATTTTGGATATCAAGGAAAACGACAAGAGGCCTTTCATCTTAGGAACACCATTCCTGGCAATGGCCAAGGCCGCAATTAAGTTTGATAAAGGCACCATAACTCTAAGATCTGGAAAGAGTAAGATAAGTTTCCATAAGATACTTGATTCCCCCTGTATGACCGAAAAGGAGTCAAGAACGACATAGAACCTATAGCCCCCACTATGACCGTGAATAGACTAATCATAGAATGGGAAGAAAGGATAAGACTTTACCAAGAAAAGGAGATTGTGTTTGACTAATGGAGAAGCAAGAACTTTGAAAACAAGCATCCCGCTCTTACAAAGTTGACGAAGAAGTGGATGATGAAGGAGAAGTCACGTAAGGACGTGTGACTTCGAGTCTAGCTACAAGACTCATAAAATAAAGAAAAGCACTTTTTGGGAGGCAACCAATATTTATTTTTCCCGCACATTAGGAGTGTCTTGTGTTTTATTCTTTTTATTTTATTCTATCATGTTCGAACTCTATCTTGTAATCATGCTTTGTTTTGTTTTTAAACTTGTCTTAATTTTAATCAAAGGTATTTTGCAAATGATAAGTGTAGGGGAATTTATCCGGTTTTCGAACCAAGTTCAAGCATGTTAAATAATTTGTTTAGATTAATTCGCGTCAGTTTCGAGTCATGTGAGTAAATTATCAAATCCTAGGTTTTATGCAGCCATTTGTACAGGAATTAACTTATGGAATCAAGTGCAGGAAGTTTTTCATCAAAAACAAAAAAATTGTTTTCGCGGAACGTGGAGACGGCGTCACGATTTACACGCGACTCCGTCACCATGACACCTGTAACGGGGTTAGGGTAATCCTAACGGCGTCAAACGCCCAGGTCCAGAAAACTTAAAGTTTTTAATTATTTTTGAAAATAAAACTTGCATAACATTTAAAATATGTACTATTCTTTTATAAACCTGCAAAACCATGAGATTAACAATTCTCTCATCCTATCTTTGCTGCTTTATAGAGTCAACCCTAAATTCATATTGTATATTTGTATATCGCACATTTTATGCTTGGTGTAGTTGTCTTTGTCTTTGATTACAGGTTATATTTGATGAGAAAAAGCTTGGAAGTTCTCAGGAAGTTTCATTGGACGATTCTTGGAGGACGATTTAATTAGTTATCGCATGTTTCTTCTCCACTATTGAGCAAACCAGGGGAGTACTAGTTTCTTTTTCTTGTTTTCTTTTCCCTTTAATTCGTTTTTACAGGTACCTTTATAGAACATTAGGGACAATGTTCAACTTAAGTGTAGGGGGAAATAAGCCTTAAAATTATTCTTTCATTTGCCATTTGCTTTGTCCTTAAAATGACGGGTAATATATCAAAACATAGCATAAGAGGTAATTTTGACCCAAATTTAAAAAAATTTATGACACATACCGACGAAAACCGAGTATTAATAGCGTCTCATGGATAGGAATTTATATTACTAGCACAAAAACCCTCAAATTCCACCCCAAAATGTAAGGTTCGCCCTTAGATATTATACCTTTAGCTTGTTCGAGTTAAGGAGTGAGCAATCATGTGTGTCTATTCCGTCGTTACGGATGTGTATGCGTGGTTTTGTCGCCTTTTCTGGAACATTGGTATTGGTTACTTTAGAATTATGAGAGTGTACCGGTAGTATATTAAATTCTAGAACTTATTTTTGTGATGCATCCCGAGACTACATAGTAAGTATTAGGATTTGCTTGATAAGAGGCATTAGGATTAACCCATGTTTTAAACCTGTAATTGTTATGATGGTCACACCGATCATATAACTATCTCACACCCTTGCCATGCACTCATTTTTAGTGCAGGATACCCCTAGTACAACCCTCCGAGCCTATCCTTTTTCACGGTTCTCGTAATTTTCTGGTTAAGCCGGACTATTAATGAAGAGCATTGTCACCCTTAAACCAATCGTTACACCCAAATAGCCTTAGCCCACCTTGTATGTACTCATTTTTAGTACATTATTGTTTTAACCCAAGTTAATTATTTGAGTACACAGTTGCTAAGTCCTTATCCTTGTAAATACAGTTTTGGGACGATTGGGATTCATGGTAGTATTTATTTCGCGAAAGAATAGGGAAGAAAAGTTAAGTCAATACCCCCATATGTTTGTTAGATGATCTCCATGTTATTTTGATCCACCTCAAATCGGGTCATTAGTTAGATTGTAAATATCGAGCATGTAAAAGCTCAAGTGTAGATCTTGAGCTATAAAAGATCTTATCAATTGGTATCAGAGCCATGTGGCTTTCGATCTAGGATCTATAAGGTTTTTGTAGAAACCCTAAAACCCTAATTTTCAAGAAATCGAGGTGGTTAAAATTTTCAATGGGGTTTTGAAGTTATGTTGATATAATGATGCTTATGATCGTCCTCTCTACCTGCTTGGGTATGCAATATGATTGGTAAGCTTTGTTACTATTTATTTAGGTTTCTTTTGATCCGTTGTGTTCTAATTGATCAAACCCTAGTCAATTAGGGTTTGTATATCTTTCTTTTCGGATCTGTTGTGGTGATTATGACTTGATCATGATTTTTCTATGGCGTATTATTCTTGGTCTGGTCTCAATGTTACAATTAGAGTTTTGGTTTATGTGGGCTTTTTGATCATGATCCGTGAAGATTAATCTTTATCTGATGAAACCCTAATTTCATCTAGGGTTTTTCACTTTGGATCTGGTAATCATTTTTAAAAGAAGCAACGGGTATGTGATTTTCTTGTTCATTTATAGTGTTCTTTATTGGTTTGCAAGAAGATCCACGTGTTGCTCATTAATTAGGAAGCTCATAAAATCTCTCAACGAACTCATTTAAACCCTAATGTAGCAAGAAGTGACTACATATTGTTGTTGGGTACTCTTGGTTAGCAGCAGCAAGAGGTTATATAATAGCAGGTAAGCTGTTGGTTTTGATGTGATAACAACAGCAACAACAGCAAAAGATGAAGAGCAGATGTGGTTATTAGGGTTTCGAGTGAAGAGAATGGAAGCACAAAACCCTAATTCGTATATGGATTTAATTACAAAAGTAGCAGTAACATGATAATATAACAGTATGGTTCATGTTTACAATGGTAGGGTTTACTGTTTGAGCTTTGTGTATGTATATATGCAGAACGTGGTCTTGGTTGTGGTTATTGGTTGATATGGTATGACAGTATATATGGTATGGGATTTATGTTGATATGAATATCCCTGATTTTTAGGGATTGTGGTTGATCCCATAATATCTCCCATATATGTCGTGGTTATTTGGTAACGTTATTGGATGATTCATGATATTACCAAGTATACGTGATGCTACAAATTTAAAGAATGGGCTGCTGATTCCTAATATTAATACTGCTGTTTGGGCTCCAACATATATTAATACTATTTTACTATTCGTGCATATGGATTCGCATGCAAAATAATATTAGTAATGTTCGAGTATTTTATGCATGATTGCTCAAGAAAAGGTTAGTACAAGTTCACGAGTTTTATGTTTTGTACTGCCTTTGTCGTCCCGAGAAAAGTATTTATACTGCTAGTGGCGTCCGAGATATAAAGTTTGTACCGTTAGTACTATCCGACATAGCTAGTTTGTACCGCTAGCTTTATCAGATATCAGGTGACTCACGGTTTTGGATCATAAATAGAACTGTTTCAAACAACAGTTTATTCTTATTGATTTATGGCTCGGTTTGGAGATTATTTGAAGATGTGATTACGAAGACAGTTGATTATTGTTTATTTGATGTTGTAGTTGGGTTTCACAGGTGCGTGTCTTATCATATCTTTAAAGTTGTGGATGGCTTTTAAAGATAACTTTGTTCGTGCTTAAATGTTTTGCTGTTGACGAAGACTTGTCAAATCTAGCAAGTTGTGATTTTTTCTTATAGGTGCTCAATCTCACATTTCTATCACATAGTATGTTCTCATAGAAGATGAGATTTTTGTCAAGATGGATTCGGTCTACTTATATTTCACAGATTTATTTATAAGTTCGACGTCACGTGGATAGTGTAAGACATAAGACACAAGTTTGGGAGATTCTACTTCTTCATCAAAATCGTTATACTTAGTTTTCTTTATCAGTGATCACTACATAGAGCCTACAGAGTTCGAGATTCAAGAGATGGTAAACATATGGGTTTCAGGGGAAGCTTATTGATTAAATGTTTAAACCATCTACATGCACCACTTGAGAGGACGTGTTTACAAATTGCATATCTACAAAAAGACCCCTATTGGATGATTACAAAAAGGGGAAGAAGACTACAGAGATATGATTTGCAGCTTATTATGTGTGGTGACATAGTCAAGGATTTTAATTCTTATCTTAAGTCAAGGGGAAGCATTGAAGATTTTGTTTCATTCAGGGAGATGATTACATCTCAACTTTAGGGGAAGCTTTAGCTTTATGATGAAGTTCGTACGAGACTTTGTTTGTTTTGTCATCATCAAATAGGGGAAGATTGTTGGGATTCTTGATTTGATGAGACAAAGTGAATAAAAGAATGAGACAAGATGGAAACAAGAAGGACCAAAATTGTCATCATGAAGTTCTACAAGATGTAGAAGAAAATAAAGATTTGGTCAAAATAAGATAAGAATGAATATTAATGAGAAGATAATTAATTAATTCTCTCATTAATATATTAATTAGTTTCCTTGTAAGCCTAAGACTCCTTATGCTATAAAAGGAGGTCCAGGCATTTAGAAAAATCCATCCATAGAAAACTAGAGCTCTCCCAATGAGAGTCTAGATAGTTATATAGCAGAGTCGACTGATGAGAGTCGAATAGTAAAAGGTGTGTGTGTACACCATAGTTAGTTAGTTAGTGTTGTATCCCCAAGATTATAGTTAGGGTAATAGGGAAACGTTCAATAAAGAAAACCTTGTGATAACTTTGATTGTGTTCTTTATCATTTCGCTGCGTGTTATCAATCATTGTTATTGTTCATCCTAGATATATAAGATCTAATCAATCTTGAGCTATAAACGATCTTATCAGCAAGTGTTAGGATTTGCTTGATAAGAGGCATTAGGATTAACCCATGTTTTAAACCTGTAATTGTTATGACGGTTACATCGATCATATAACTATCCCACACCCTTGCCATGCACTCACCTTTAGTGCAAGATACCCCTAGTACAACCCTCTGAGCCTATCCTTTTTCACGGTTCTTGTAATTTTCTGGTGGATTCTAGACTATTAATGAAGAACATTGTTCACCTTTACACCAATTGTTACACCCAAATCGCCTTAGCCTACCTTGTATGTACTCGCTTTTAGTACATTATTGTGTTTAACCCAAGTTAATTATTGAGTACACTGTTTGCAAGTCCCTTATACCTTATAAAACTGTTTTGGGACGATTAGATTCATGTAGTATTGATTTCACTGAAATGAATGGGGAAGAAAAAGTTAAGTCAATTACCCCCATATGTTAGTTAGATGAACTCCAAGTTTTTTGATCCACCTCAAAATCGGTCATTTATTTAGATTGTAAGTATCAAGCTCTGTAAAAGCTCAAAGTGTATGGAGACTGTTATAAACCCCAGTATATGTATTATGTTATTAAAAAAAATCAAAAAAAATAAATAATACAGAAAAGAAAAAGAAAGAGATTGATGTAGAGTTGTGTAGAGTTTGTATATCTTCGTCCGAGTCTTGGCTTAGCAACCAAACCAGCGTGTATTCTTGTAAATAATTAGCTAACCCTTCCACTCCAAATTCACCCAAAGCCACCCAAATGTATCCCATCCATTTTCGTTTCCATTATATGTTATCTTACACCTACACCACACAACCCTTTAAAAAAGACCTCTTAGATAGTAATGAATAATGTTTGCGCCTAGCGGTGGAGGTTTGATCCTTTACCAAGCCTATGGTAATTTATATGCTATGACAGGTAATGAGTGTTGGTTTTCTGTTTCCCCCATATGTTATAATTTATTGTACACCCGAGTGAAAGAGAGAATCCCAAACACTTATGTGAGGTGCTAGTATTTACTTTTCGTGCTTTTAATTACGAGGTTTAGAAGGTTGTGTTGTAATATAATTTTAAAGAGTAGGTAAAATGACCCTCATATTGCTATTTTCTAGGTAGAAAAGCCCATTTGCTTGAGGACAAGCAAATCCCAAGTGTAGGGGTATTTGATGAGGAGTCATTTTATACACTTTTTCGGGGCCGTTTAACCCCCTAAATCGTGCATTTATGCCCAAAATTGATAGGTACTTAATCATTTCCTTTTCAGGGTATTTTTATCTTTGGAATGGCATTTGGAGGAAATACACGTGACACTGGCTCATTTGAGAAGAAACAAAACAAGAACTAACGAACCTACACCACATCCTCTCAAGAATTTCACACAAGAAGCCGTGAGACGGCGTCACAGATTACACGAGATGCCGTGCTAACCCATCACAAGACGTCGTCACAAGTTCTCCAGACGGCGCAAATTGTACGACCCAGCCCAGATCTAGAATCTTCTTAATCACGACTGGCGTCACGATTATCACGCACGCCGTCTCATCGATTTTCCTATAAAACATAATCGTTTTTATTGGGTTTTAAGTATGTAATTTAGAGTAAAAGAAAAGGCCGAACCTAGTTCATTTAGTAGCTGTTAGAGACGATTTTTCAAAACCCTATTGTACTCTCTTCAATTCATGTTTTAATCAAGTAAGACTATCTTAATCATTCAATATGTCTTGTTGTGTGATTCTTATCTGTTCTTACTTTATCTTTAACATGCTTGGCTAAACCTTCTATTGTGTTTATTTATGATTATATGAAACCTAGGATGTAGATCTTAGTGGTGTTGCTTCTTGTGATGAATATGCATGTTAGGTCTTAGAAAACTAGCTTTTGTCTGTATCGCTGTTGATATGTCTAGGAAAACATGATTGTGTAGAAAGGATACCATCGGGTAACAGTCTTCATACTACCTTGCCCCTTATATGGTTGATCCACTCTTAATATATTTCAAATGCATTTAATATACTCTTAGGGGCCTTGTAATAGTCTTCATACTACCTTACTTGTGCGTTGCCTTAACGAAATATTAAATAGACGGCGAGTTCGTGTAATTCGTTCATGACTTAGGAAATAATTACATAGATCATCACAAGTGTGACAAAGCAACAACACTAGGAGAAGCAATCTAGGGAGTAATGCATGATTAAATAAACACAATCTATTATATTGTTATCACTAGTAGCTTAGTTTATTATTTAGTTTAATACTAAAACCAACCAAACCTCTCAAACATATGATTTACCGGCTTTCCTATAAACATAAAAATACAAAAAGAATCTTCTCTCAACCCTTAGAATTCTGTTAGACTGTGATTAAGCCTTCCCAACCTATTCCCCTAGAGAACGATAACAACCCTTGAGTCTTGCCTATACTACACTATAATGGTTAGGTACACTGCCCAGGGAGTTGTAAAACTTCTTGTAGAAGTCCCTTACGACAGCCGCAACATACTTTCATCAACATCAAGTTTTAAATTTGTAATTAAATTAGCAAGTACAGCACGCTCATCTTCAACATTTTGGTCAGTCTGAATATCATTATCACATATATCTGGTGAATCAGGAATGACATTACTATCAACATTTTCCACTACACATGTGTTACTAATACATTCAGGTTGCTCAGAATGTTGTCTGTCATTGGCAAACACATTATATTCAATATCGTATTGTACCTGTTCCAATGGCTCAGTATCAGTTCCTGAGTTTGCAGTAGGAACCTCCTGGATCTTTGCCATATAGTTGTAATGTGCTTCTAATTCTTGTTCATCAATCTCTTCATCCGTGTCTGCTAGCCAATCAGATTGCCGTGCTTGTAATGGAACACCTTTCTCAGCTTGTTTGCATAGCAACATCTTTTCCTTGTGATACGAGTAGTCTTTTACCCTTTTTGGTTTCCTGCATTCCTTATCAAAATGACTAAATTCTTTGCAATTAAAACACTGTATCCTAGTCTGCTGCACTACCTGACTGCCTATAGTCTCCCTAGCCCCAGCAACAGTCACTGTCCTCTGATTCCTAAACTGCCTAGTCTGATTATCATTCTTATACCTTGGAGAAGTATCCACATTCTTGTTTCTAGAGTTTAAAGAAGTTCTGATGTTGTTGTTGGTAGGTTTGTAGATCTTTTTGAAGTACTTTGCAATAAGTGCCAATTTTTTTACATATCCTTACCTCTTTGAGCTTGTTCTGGATCACTATCTTCTTCAGAAGCTGACTCAGATGGAGATGTGATTGGTTTGGCTATCTCTTTGCCTTTGTATTTGGTAGATGCATTAGATCTAGTGGAAGATGATTGTTTTGATGGTGGTGCATATGATTTGTGAGATTTTGGTGCTTGATAATAAGGATCTGGATATGGTGAAGCAGCAGCAACAAGTGCTAATGGGTTAGCATTCTTGGCTATTCTCTCAGCACGGATTTCATTAACTTCCTTTTGATACTATTTCAAAACATCAAAGAGCTTGTGATATGAGACTGTATCCAAGTCATGATTTTTCTTGACAATTGTTACAAATCTTGACCATTTTGGTTGAAGTTGTTGAAGAAACTGAACATTTACTTGCATCGTAGCAACTGCCAAGTTGTTTCTTATCATTTCATTTATCACCTTGTAAAATCTGGAGTAGTATGACTCCATTGACTCTCCATCATGAGAAGTGAATTTGCCAAACTCCCAAAACAAATTAGTCTTGACATCTTGAATGTTAAGAGATTTACCCTGTTGTAGCCTTTCAATAGCTATCCACATTTCATAAGCTGTCTTGCAAGCATCAACAGTTGAGTATATTTCATCTCCAATTCTAGTCATAGAAAATGAATTGCTTCCTTTTTTGATTCATAACGAGCTTTGATAAGTGTAAAATACACATATCCATTTATACTTAAAATGACCCAATTAAACCCAAAACAGACCAAAAATGGCAAAAATATGCTTGTATTTGTGTTTTGTGTATGCAGGTATGGATAAGTAAAAAATCACAAGAAAACAGTCAAAAGCGAGCAAACACGGACACGGGAATCAGAAGAGTTCAAAAAGAAGCCAAAGACCCAAAGCCTTAGCCAATTTTCATCTTCAAGGGCCAATCTTGCAATTTCCGAAAGTTATTTATAACTTGAAAGAGAGGAAAGAAATTCAAGGACCAAATATGCAAACTTCCCAAACTACAACAGTTTTAACTGTCGAAAAAGGAGCGGGAACCCCTTTTACTGTTCATCCGTCTTCTTCATTTCACCCCCATGGTAAAAATAAGGGGCAAATCAAAATTAGAGGGTGCGTTGGTCAATTCAAGGAAGCGCAAGCACAAATGAAGGGTCAAATTAGTCTAATCAAGGGGATACTTATCCTAGCCCAAGCTCAAAGGCCACGTAATCAAAGAAAGAAGCACAAGTTTATGTGGGTTTTTGTGCTAAATCACTCACAAAACTAACACAAACGTCACATCAAAGAATGCCAGCCTGGCAATCCTCAGGTGTCCACATCTTGATCAAACGGCCACAATTGATGATCAAATGATTGATTAAATGAATGGCAGAGATTGAAGATTGGAGAGCAGGGCTAGAGGTCCTAGAAGCTTCAGCTTGGCACTATAAATAGGCCTCACTTCTCACACACACGATATCTAGTCTTTTCTTTTTATCTAGGTTTTAGTAGTCAATTTTAGTTTTTATTAATTTTTAGCTTAAATTCGTAATTTTCTTAAATGTAATTTCCTTTTTCAAGTATTGTAATCAGCTTCTTTAATTAATGAAATTCAGTTTCTAGTGTTTTAAATCTCATTTTCTAAGCTCTCATTTAAAGTTATAAGCTCTCTTAATACGCTAAGTTGTCTCATAAGCTAATAAGCTCATTTAAAAGCTCTTTCAGTCTATAAGCTGGAATAAGCGAGTTTTGAATTCGGAATTAATCCTTATTCTAAACCTTAAATCATAAATCTATTATGGATCTTATTGTATCTAAGCTTTGGAAGGGGATCTTACCTTGGAAGAACCCAAGGACTTTACTCTAGCTTATTCATAAGCTAAGAGCTTTTAGCTTCCTTAATTGGTCCCTCTTTGTTTAGCTAGAGGGAAGTTTGTAAGTTTCCTCTTTCAGTTTCCTTAAATACTAGTTTAAATAATTAGTGGATATTGCATGCTATGTATAGATTTGGCTTGTTTGCTGTAATCTCTTTGCTTATTAGTGGTTTAAATGTCCTTTTCTAAATGCTATTTAGTTGTTTGTCCTCATCTGTTTGTGTTTAAGTAGTTATAGATTATTAGTTACTCATTTCTGTCATAAAAACTCATAAAATCCAAAAACATTAGTTTAATTAGTTAAGATCTTAGATTAAAGCTTATTCAGTTGTTTAATCATGATTGTTAAGTTTGTTTTAAGCTGTTTTTTTATCTGGTATTTAGCAATTGTTCATTAGATTTCTCTTAAAAAGCTTTTCTCAAATCTGTCATATCAGTTAAGTAGTGTTTGGTTTAGTGCACTCTTGATTTTACACTACCAGTACTAACCTCAGTTAGTACTGCTGAACTTTTACACTACCAGTACTAACCTCAGTTAGTACTGCTGAACTTTTACACTACCAGTACTAACTTCCAAGTTAGTACTGCTTTCATAAGTTAGTACTGTTAGCTTTAATCTCAGTAGAATTTTTAGTTAGTTTTTAGCTTATTTAGATTTAGTTTTCATTTTCTAGCTTATTTCATAGCTTTATTTAGTTTTCAAAAGTCAAAATTGCACCAACAGTACTTTCACTTGAAAGTACTGCTGAACTTTATTACAACTACCAGTAACTAACCATAATTTTTGTAACTGCTGTGTTCTCACCCGCCTCATTTAGATAAGTAATTTACAGGGATTTAGCTTATCAAATTCAGTAGAATTTAAGTTTTCATAGAGCTTAATACATTTTAAGTCTTTATTTGCAGTTTCTAGCTTATTTCCTTAGTTTAATTTAGCTGTCAAAAGTCATAAAAACCTGAAAATTCCAAAAACAGTAGGAACTTAAGTAGAGTCTAAAATTGGTTAATTCATCCAGTAATTCTAAGATTTTTATAGCTTAATTAGAAAGAATATAAGTAGTTTTATAAGTCCCTTAAAGTTTTAGAGTCAAGTTTAGCCTTATAAACTTTAAGCTCATTTGGAATTATGTGCTCTCTTGCTTATTACTGAGTTTTGCTTACTTCAGATTCAATTTCATTAGCATAAAAGTAGGTTTAAATCTTAGTTTTCTTTTCATTTAAAATAGCATATCATAAGTTCTTTAGAACTTCTTTCCCTTTTTCATTTGCTCTAGTTTTGAGTTTTCTATAGCTGATTATCTAAAACCAAGGGATAAGCCCACCTCCCTGTAACAGCTTAAGATAAGATCTTTTAGAGCTTTTTTGTGAGATTCAGCCCAAGTACCTTTATTAATCTTGTTTCCCCCTGTCTTCCTTACAACTTGCTTCTTTGAGATTTTTTCGATTTTTAAGCTCTTTAAAATTTCGAATGCTTATTGGACTTAGTTTGTTGTCGGGATAGATTCTCAGGGTAGAAAGTGTAACTTTTCGATTTTCATTGTTTTTCAGTTAGTCCCTCCGTTAGTTTCTTAGGTTTTTGCACCATTAGTCCTTAGTTAAGTTTTTAATTAAGTTTATTAGATTTAATTAGTAATTAGGTTTAATTTTTAATTAGTTTAATTAAACTTTTATAAAAAGAAAAAAAAATTTAGGGTTCTTATTTTTAATAATTTTCGGCAATTTTTCTTTATTTAGTGTAATTTTAGTTTGTCTACTTGCTTATTTGTCATTTATTTGTTGCTTTTTAATTAAATAGTAATAGCTTATCCAAAATATCTTTGCTTCATTCAAATCAGGATCCGAACTTAAAACGTGGTTTCAATTTCACTAGTCATTGGGGAAACGACCCGGGTGATCATACTTACCCGGTTTAATATACGTATTTATAAATTGATATATATATATTTTTGAGAGTGAATTTTATCAAGGGTAACTTGGTAATTTTCTTAATTTCTCTTTTAAAGTATTATATTTTATATATATTTTACGTGTGTTTAAAACTACGAACCAAGCTTTTTTTCAGGAGACATATTCAAGATTATCTCAACTGCTATTCGTTCTGGAACTGCTGGAGTATCATCTATTGCAGGTACAGCTGGAATTGTTACTGTAGAAGGAGTGTAAGGACATTGAAGAATGCATTTCCTTAAGGCATCACCATTTGGTCTTGTATCGATGTATCTTAAGAAATGTGATTGCCATTGAGCGTATCTTCCTGTTGCAAGCAAGGTGGACGACCTTGAACCAGCTGCATGATGTTGATATGCATTTGACTGTCGGTTGTGTAAAGTTGTAATCGGAGTAGTCATGATAATGATTGTATGAATTAGAAGTGAAATGATGATTAGTATCTTAAGTGTAAATGTGTTGTGATTGAAGTTGTGGTTAAATAAAAGCAATTAACGTCCACGGGATTTTACAAATCTATGATTTAAACCGAGAAAAGAAGTGACTTTTACGGGATTTTACAAAATCAAGAGAAAACCGTAAATGTATAATTGTTTGTTGTTTGCGTTTGTTTTTGTAAATTAATTGTCTTTTAAGTCTAATTTCGTTTGAAGTTCTTGTTTAGTAATGGTCTAAGTGTGTCTGACATGAAGGTTTGTTGAAGTATTAAGTTAGTCCAAGTCTTTGACCAAACCACTGCCAAGAATATGGTAAACCGCTGCCAAGAAATTAAGTAAACCACTACTTAATTGGCAAACCACCACGTAATTGGCAAACCACCACGTAATTGGCAAACCACCACGTAATTGGCAAACCACCACGGAACAGACAAACCACCACAAGTATTGGCAAACCACCACGGAACAAACCGCCACCTGTATCAAACCGCTGGCAAGTGAGTTTATCAAACCGCTACACTAAATATAAGGTAAACCGCTTCTATTTTTCAAACCGTTGTCTATACTTTTATGTCAAACCGCTGCTAGAAATCTCTAAACCGTTGTCTGTTACTTGCCAAACCGCCACCAAGTTTTTAGTTGGACAGAGTTTCGTTTAGGTGGGCTAAGAAAGTGATTAAACCACTACAACCTGTATAAACCGTTGCCTACTTAATATAGTAAACTGCTACAAAAAAAACTTAAACCGCTGCTAAACCACATAACAAACCGCCACCATATTTAGCCAAACCACTATGTGTACTTGTTTTTGTTCTTTTACACAGATTCGACTAACAAACAGAAACAAGTACTCTTCTTGTCCTTTAGCTTGTAATCGACTACAAACCAAACCTAAGTGTACTATTTTCTCCAAACCGCTACAAAAACTAACAAACAAACAAAGAAAAATTCTTGTTTATGCCAAACCGCTAGCAAGAACTACATAAAAATAAGCTTCAAACAAAGCTCAAAACTACAAAATCCTATGTTTGAATATAGATTAAGCTACGAATAGGGACATAGATCAAAGACGTACAAGCTATTTGCAGTTTAGAAACCTAGAGCAAACAAAACCATGACCTAGGAGCTTATAAGCAAACCGAATCACAAGTAAGCTAAGAATGCTTTTCCATGCCACGAATTCATGAAACAAATAAGCTAGTAGAGATAGAAAGAAGAAACTACAAGCTTAGCAATAAGCCGTGAGCTAATAAGCTAAAATAATGTTAAAAAATAAGCTTAAACACTACAAATCAAACACCTATCTACCCGAGGCTCTTGATACCAATTGTTGGAACCAAAAATATCATTTCACTTCACCATGTTAACAAGAATCAAAGATAAGAAGATGAGAAGAAAATAGGAAGAAGTTAGAGAGAGAAACAAGAGAGAGAAAATGAATGGTTAATTCATACAAGTGTGTGAAAAACAAATGAGAACCAACACTCTCTCCACACTTAAAGAGGGGTATTTATACCTAGACTCCTTAAGTTAGACGCCTAGCTTTTCTAACATGGGTCGGGCTCGGGTTTTGGTTGGGCTTAAACCCGATACACGTGACCAATTCGATTACATAAACGAGCCCGTTTACCCTTTCTAGCCTATTACAATATATAATTAAGTAAAGACCGAGCTTCCATGATTCGTAGCCGAGCTTCCTTGTTCCACTCAATATTTTGAAGCTAACATTGACGTTTTTATACATTTTCATCCGTTTCTATCTGTTTTATACGTTTTTACACATTTTTACGTTATAATCCGTGTTATACGATTCCATCCGCTTTTGTACATTTTCTTCCGTTTTGATACGTTATTATACGTTCCGTTTTATACGTTTTTATCCGTTTAGGTATGTTATTGTATGTACGAAAATGTACGAAAACATAAAAATGTACAAAAACGGACGAATATGTTAAAATCATACAAAACGGACGAAAACGTAAAAAACTGTAAAGAAACGTACGAAAGCGTTTTAAAAACGCACAAAAAAGGACAAAAACGCAGAAAACACGTACGAAAGCGTTCAAAACATACAAAACGGACGAAAACGTTAAAAACGGACGAAAACAGACAAAAATGCAAAAAAAAATGTACGAAAGCGTTAAAAACGGACAAAGACGCAAAAAAAACGTAAAGAAACGTATGAAAATCGTTCAAAAACATACAAAAACGTTCAAAAACATACAAAAAAGGAACAAAAAGGTTAAAATCGTACAAAAACGCAAAAAAACGTACGAAAGCGGATGAAAACGGACGAAATCGTTAGAAAACGGATTAAACGTATAAAAATGGACAAAAACGGATAAAAACGTATGAAAATGTATAAATAAAAAAAACTTAAAAATAATTACAAACGGCGGTTAGATTAGACGGTGAAGGATGACACGAAAGATTAGAGTTAGAATGGTGTATATTTGATGTTTTATTATTTTTTTTATTAGGAAGCAAAAGAGAAAGAAAAAAGTGAGAATGGTAGAAAATGATTTTTAATTTTTATGTTAAAATGTTGAAAAATGTGAGAATGAGAATTCCGCATTTTTTTAAAAAATTTGAAAAAAATGCGACTAAACGAATTTTTAATATTTTCCTTTTCACATGAAAAATTTATTGAAAAAGTAAAATATTTTTTACCAACTAAACGATCGCTATATTACTAATGATTGTTACTTATCAATTACTTTAGGAAAAAAAAACTTTAGCCATTTGTAACGCAAAACACGAAGTTCATGTTTTACGTGTGTGTGTGTGTGTGTGTGTGTGTGTGTGTGTGTGTGTATATATATGTATATATATGTATGTGTATACATACATATGTATGTGTATACATACATATATATCTACCTATACTATAAAAAGAACCCTTGATTTTACTGTAACACTCTAAAAAATTGCCACGTATAAGAAAACAGTGGGCTACTGTTTAGTTCTCTCTTTACAACTCTTTCTTTCTATTTACTGAGTTACTAACATCTTTCATAACCAAAGTTCTTTCTCTCTTTAATCCCACTTCTTTCCCTATTTTCTCTCATTAAAACTTCTTTCCCCCATTTTCTCTTATAAAATTTCCAATCGACCATTTTATTCAAAGCTACATCATTCGGGCATATTAAAGTCGGTAAGCACCTCACATTTTCTCTTTCGCTCTTTTAACGTTTTTATATTAACTATGCTTTGCTTTGTTTCTTTTAGCGACAAAATGGAGATGAGCCATTTCGAAATAGTCAGCAATGTATCTTAGACTATTAATTATAAGATGACTTTCTGAAGTAAAAAAAAAGAAGGTATGTAGCCAATTGTTGAGGCTTTGAAATCTTTTATAGCCCACTTGACTTCCACCTTTACCCATTGAATCTCTCTCAAAACTTTGGCTGTCCTCTCCAAAGTTGCCATTTTCCGGCAACGTCATTTTCAGATAATGGTGACGACATATCTCTTTTCCTCACTTATTTTGATACTTATAATCATATATCTAAGCTTACTTGCGGCTGATTTGTGTAGGATGGGTTTTTTTTCTTGTGGAATAACTACAAGATGACAATGACAGTAATCGTTTGTTATGATAACCAAGAGACGGTATGTTTACGTTTTTACGTGTTCAAGTTTTCAACAGATTCAGATGCATTTGTGTCTAAAGTTGAATGCATGTGAGGGTTTCGTTATTTGACAAGATTATGCGTTTTTGTGTAATTTGGGTGGTGGGCTTGTTTTGTGTTTCTTCTTCTATTGTTATAGATTTGGTTGTATATAAGAAAAAAGTATCTATACGAGTATTTGCCAATGTAGGAAATGACGATACAATAGCATCATCGTGGATCTTGATAGAGATTTGAAGGTTAAATTATGTGGATGGTTTGTAATTTTCTCAAGCATTAACGTAGTTTTAATTTCTATAAATTTGTTTTTACAATATTTATGTATCTGTTTTAGTTATATTTCTACTAATAATACATAGAAAAGTACATAGTATCCTGTGATTTCAAATTGTTATTAGTGGAATGAAAAAAAAAGGTTTCTTCAAAAAAAAAAGAATGAAAAAAAAGGTATTTAAAAAATATTGAAATAATATTTTGATTGAAAGAAAAAGGTTAAGCAAGACTTATGATTTGATAATTAATATTGTTATTATACTCGAATGTAAAAAGAGGTATTTGAAAATATGAAATAATATATTGATTGGAAGAAAAAGGTTAAGAAAGGCATGTAATTTTAATTTTTATAACAACGATCATATATATTTTTATTTGGCTGCTTTTTTTTAAAGGTAGCCGTTTTAAAAACAAATAATTTCATCAAAACA